>CM076571.1:672017348-672182023 GCA_034641835.2 Pinus albicaulis | reverse complement strand
CAATTTAGTGTTTCCTAAATTGCTGCATTTAATTGTCAATCCGGGAATCGTAAGCTGATGAAGTGCGGCGCACTATATGTGCAAGATAACCTCTTTCTTAACTTTTTGTCGTTTTTGATCTTTCTAAGGTGAAATGGAAATTCTAAAGTGAAAAACAAGCTTGGTTATATTTGTTCAAGGAAGTGATATCCCCTATAATGATTTACCAATCTTGAAACTTTAAAAGCAAATTGAAATTACAATGACAAAACTTGAAAGAAAGTAAAAGTGTACTGCTGAAATGAAAAGGTGTTGCTAATCTAATGAATCAAAACAAGAAACTAGTGAACATGAAAACCAAACTATTCTTGCTGCCAACTAAACAAAAAAGAAACTACGCTTAAGGAAATTCAAAATTGCAACAAAATAAATCTAAATCAGATTACATCAATTCATTTTCTGACCCTTCATCATTAGACCAGCTATGACTTGCGGAAGTAATCATAAACAACTTGTGTAACTGATTATTTAATTTGCAGAGAGTAAACTAATACTAAACCATACACACATGATTCAATCCCTCGCCATCAGTCCAGCTGTGGCTTTCGGAGGCAACTGAAGATGTCATACATGATTTAATATATCTAAGTTTGTAGAAAAGAAACTAATACTAAACTACACATTTCATAATGCAGCCCCTCACCATCAGTCCAGCTGTGGCTTTCGGAGGTAACTGAAGACGCTATGAGCAGCTTAATATATCTAATTTTGCAGAAAAGAAAATAATACTAAACTACACATTTCATCATGCAGTCCCTCACCATCAGTCCAGCTGTGGCTTTCGGAGGTAACTGAAGACACTATGAGCAGCTTAATATATTTAAATTTAACTACTGAATCAGATGAACAAAACTGAAATGTACAAAGCAAGACTGAAGTTAAACAAATGCTATAAAAAGGAAACTAGCAGCAGAATAATATTAGTCTCATATCATTAGCCAAAATACTATGAAAATGCCCGGGCTGTCTACCTAAAACCTGCACAAGAAAACTGATTAGTGATTGACAATCATAAAAAACATGAAAGACAAGAATGCAATGGAAATTATTGAAATGTATGAACAGAAATGAAGCAACTATGAAATATGAACATGTAATGGATTATGATACAATGACTGTTTAAAGAAATGAAATGAAATATATATACATTAATACACAGAACCTCGGCTGAGCAGGGGCCCTCTACGCAGCTTTGGTAACGATCCTCAACACAAATTAAGTTGAAAACAGAGTTTTTCACATTAAAAAGCAGTTCATTACAGACTGGTAGTATTACGGCTCAAGGCAGCGTAATCACTACATAACAGAGTACGCACATCAACTATCAATTAACAACTCAACTATCAATTAACAACTCAACAGCTATGATCAACTAACTCTACGTGCGTGTGCAAACGCTCTATATAAAGCAATAAACTGTAACTGTCTCCTGAAGTTTATGATAGCAGCCAGCACGTAGACCACTAAGGCCACGAATATAGGAGTATGGCCATGTTGGAAAACGGATCTATGGAAGGTGGGCGCTTGAATTCAACTCCAGAACTTTGCACAGATGTCAATTAACCTCCGCAAGCTTAGAAACGGCCGTATGGGTGTTTATATGCCACGAAACAGAGTCCAGCCGACATAGAACTCCATAGTTGACTTCCACGTGGATGGCTTTGACCGCGGCTTTCTTTGACAAATTTACTTGAACCAATAGGACACGAACCATGTCCTTGTCATTCCTAGCCTGCCCATGTGGCTCGTTTCCTTCGTAGACACCTGTAACATTGATTTCCACAAAATAGCTGTGGAAAGTTGCAGCAGCTGCGGAAAGTGACAAGTTTCCGCAGCTGTATGAACAAAATCTAAATCAAATAGAAAACACACAAACATAATTAAAAACCATGTTAGATACCCTTTTGCACATGATATTGACAATTTTTGGAGGTTTAGGTGAGTGAAAGAGATATGGAAAAGTGTATGGAAAAGAGACAAATTCGGGACTCAACATACCCCCACTGTGAAGGTGTTGCATGTCCTCATGCAACCAAAATTTTGATACTCTTTGTTCAATTCATGTGCCTTGATACTTCAGCCAGCACATCTAACCCCCTTCTCTTCTTCTTTGGTACTGCCATCATTCTAGGTTTCTTCATGAGGCACCTGAATTTGATATTCACAAGTGCTCTGCTCAATTTTTGGCATTTCCTTTTTAGCTTCTTATTCTTCTTTTGCCAAATACCCAAATGAAACATAGTATTGTCATGGATAATCTTGTCCAGTTTGCCTTGCTCTTTGAGTGTTTCATTTTCATTTTTGATATGCCGATTCAAAAGCTCAAGCTCAAAAATTTCATGTTTTAATGACTGAACTAAATCATCCTGCAATGTATGAGGCTGAATAGAAGAGGTACTTGGACCTGTGGCTGCCTTCTCCAAGGATTCTATATAGTCATAGACCTCCTGCTGTTTGGGGTCTACTTCCGGTGTCTTTTTCATTGGGCTGTCCCCAAAGTGTTGCAAGGGAGAATTATGTTCAAAATCTGGCTGAGGAGAACTTACACCAATATTTTGCTGAGAATAAGATGGAGTACGCTCATTGTCTGATTGGGAATGAAAGGAGTCAGGTTCACTAACTGACTGAAATGGACTATGGTCAGTTGGAGACTGTTCAGATGTCTCCTCACCCAAATCAATGAAATGAGGACCTTTAATGTGTGTTTTTCTCAATTTTCCCTTAAGCCTGCTGCTTCTCCTCACATGCTGTGGTACACTACTCTTTTGTTCTTGTTTTCTTGTCTCTGCCTTCTTGGATAGAGATGATTGTTTTTGAAGAAAAACTAATCTTTCAGATAGAATTTGGTGATCTTCTTCTTCAGAAGAAGGAGTTTTATGGACAGCCTCAATAATTTCTTTCCCTTTTGGTATTATTGGCTTCTTAGTTTTGATTTCCTTCTTCTTCCTTTTTACCAATCTCTCTTTCCTATCAGTTTTCTTCATAGTAGTAGTAGAAGTATCTTGGATTTCATCTACTGTTCTTTTCCTTCTACTTCTTTTTGTTGTGCTAGCTGCGGGAACTTCCTGTGTAGGAGCAACTTGGGTTTCAACATCCATTTTCTTTCTTCTACTCCTTCTAATGGGATTACCTTCAGGAATTTCCTGAGGTTCTTCAAAGAAGTTTCTTACTAAGAATTGTTCCCATGTATCTTTTCTTTCTTTTAGCTCCTTTTCAATCAAAAATTTTATAAGCCCATGATGATATAAATGAGGCTCTACATCTCCTAGGTGTTTTTGCACAGTCACAGCCATTTTCTTCAAGCTATTGAATAGGAAATAAGGAAGATTGAGAGTTTGGTTTTCAAGAAAATTCATCAATATCCTAGTATGATACATGTACATAGAGCCAAAACGGCCTTCACATGTAATAAATTTCTGAACAATGAGTAATAAAGTGGCCCATTCATCTTTTATTGCATGCGCAGGGATTCCTCTTTTGAAAGCAGTGATATCCATACCTTGATTTCGGAGGATTGTTCTCCATGCCTCATCACTGATACTTTTGTTTTTGAACCAACGTTCTCCTTCCTGAAGAAGCTCTGTGGCTGCTGCTATTGATGCTTCATTGACTAGAAACTTGAGGTCTCCCATTTCTGCTTCCGAGCCATCAAATGATCTTGCAAACGCTTTGGTAACTTCTCTGTGGTAACCCCTGAATTTCTGAATAAAACGCAGCCATTTAGCTTTCCTCAACATCTCTTTTGCTTGTGGAAATCCCTCTATAAATTTCTGTCCTTCCGGCTCTGCCCTTAATAATTTTCCCATTTTCTTCTCTGTGCTTCACAGGCTTGCCTCTGTGAGGGTTTAAGCGGAAATGGAACGATGGAATACACAGAGTATAGCACAATACTGTGGGGATGTTATCACAAAATGGAAATGAGCACCATAAACAGAATGGAATAAGACTGTGGGTGGATATACGGGAATGAGAGTGAGCAAAAGGAACGGAATGGAGTGAAACAGGGAGTGAGAATGAGTAGCGTGGGGTTTTGTAAACACGACAGAGACATGACAAAGAGGTTAACAAAGTATAATGCATTCAGCCGCATTTTGAATTTTGGTGGCTGTGTAATAAATATAAACACGTTTCAATCAATGATTATGAAGTTATGCGGCTTGTAAGAGTCCTTTGTCAACTCAAATACGTATCATTATCTACGGTGGGATATTTGAACATGAGTGAGAGTCGGAATTTCAATAATGAAACCGTTTGTGAATAAATGAAAGAGGATAACATAGAGATCGTGGAAGGTTACGGACTGTCAATATAATCATTGCGCGTTATGGGTAGAGCTCATAGTTTAAAATTACATAAAAATGTGTTTTTTTATACTATTTGAAATAAACTTTATTCATACCTTTGGAATCCTTGCTTTTGCCCTTGGTCTTCAACTGATTGATCTTCATTAGTGTCTTGAATGTCCCATTGATCCTCTCCTGCATTTTATTTCATGATTTATGAAAATAACAACTAACTGTACATTCTTTTTGAAAACAGAGTAGTAGCAGCTGCGGAATCTGCTTCTGGCTGCGGAAACTGGAGTCAGTTGCGGAAACAGATGTCAGCTGCGGAAACTGACACAGCTATCACTTGGCTGAAATAGAAATGAACAAATGACAAATGACCAGGTGGAAATGGTCATAAAAAGATTTTTATTGATGGAATGGATGAAATGAAGTGGAATGAAGTGTAATGAAGTGAAATGAAGTGGAATGAAGTGTAATGAAGTGAAATGAAATGAAATGAAGTGGAATGAAATGGAGTGGGTGGTGAGATGAAATGAAATGAAAAACAGATTTTTTTTGGAAAATATAGAGTGTCAGGTGTCCCTGATTTTCACCCCATATTTTCTGTATAAGACTGCCAATCAATGATTGGTTTTCAGGCTTATACCATTTTTTTTCTTTTTTTCTTTTTTTCTTTTTTTTTTTTTTTTTTTTTTTAAACTTGAAAAACAAAAGCTAGGCTGGTGGAGAAGAAGAATTCTTCTGTACCAGCCTGATTGCAGAACTTTCTTGAAACAACTTGACAAAATCCTCTTTAGAAAGTGGCTTATGATAAAATTTCAATCTATGGCCATTCACTAAAAGAGGAGTTTGAAACTCATCAATGGTCTTGATTCTTACAGCTCCATTGTTAAAGATCTTGTCAATCTCATATGGCCCAAGCCAATGAGTCTGAAATTTCCCATGAAAATCTTTAAACTTGGAGTCAAATAACAATGCCCAATCTCCTTCTTGAAACTTCTTCTCTTTGATATATTTGTCATGCCATTTAGTTCTTTGATATTGAACTAGATCAGTTCTTAGAATTGCTTCTTATCTGATCTCATCTAGCTCATTCAACTGCTCCATTCTATGCTTTTGGGCTTCTGATAAGTCCATCCCCAACTGAACTGCTATCTTGAAGGTCTTGACTTGGAACTCAATGGAGAGCAAGACTTCTTTCCCATAAACAAGTTCATAGGGAGAATGTCCTGTTGTATTTCTCCATGTAGTTCTGTAGGCCCACAAGGCTTCAGGAAGCCTTTCTGCCCAATCTCTTCTATGTAGATGAGTAGTTTTGGTGATGATACTTTCAAGAACTTTATTTGTGGACTCCACTTGACCATTTGCTTGCAGATGGTAAGGAGTATATCTTCTGTGCTTGATTTTGTATTCTTCCATCAATTTCTCCACCAAATTGGATGTGAATTGGCTCCCCTGATCTGTCACAATTTCTCTTGGAACACCAAAGCGAGTAAAAATATCCTCATAAAGAAAATGAACAATTGAATTTTCAGTAGCAGATACTAATGCTTTGGCTTCTACCCATTTAGTAACATAATCAGTGCAAACCAATATATACTTCTTTTGCTTAGATGGTGGATTAATAGGTCCAATGAAATCTAAAGCCCATTTTTCAAAGGGTTCAATGAGTACCTGTGTTTGCAATGGCATTTCATTTGAAAAGGGTAGGTTTCCCTATTCTTTGGCAGCTATCACACCTTTTGACATATTGTTTTGCATCTTTGAAGAGGGAAGGCCAATAATATCCCAAGGAAAGGATTTTATAGGCCGTCCTTTTGTCCGCAAAGTGTCCGCCGCATGGTTCATCATGACATGCCTTAAGAATATCGGGCATTTCATCTTCCCTGACACATCTTCTGATCACAAGATCTGGCCCTGTTTTAAACAATTCGTTAGAAATCCATGAATATCTTGAACTCTCCTGAATAATTTTTCGTTTTTCTCTTGGAAATAAATGTGAAGGTAGTTTCCCTGTAACCAAATAGTTAGCAATATCTGCATACCAAGGGTTCTTAATAGTTACTGCAAACAAATATTCATCAGGAAACTTATCTTCTACAGGAGAATCTTCTTTAGTATTTTGAATTCTAGACAAGAAATCAGCTACTGTATTCTGTTTTCCTGGTCTATCCAACACAGTAATATTGAATTCTTGCACAAAAGTAAAAGCCATCTTGTCACTCTGCCATTAGTAACAGGTTTGTTCATTAAATATCTAATTGCAGAATGGTCAGTATGAATAAAAGTTTCATAGCCTGTTATGTAATGTCTAAACTTATTAATTGCATGAACAACAGCTAAGAACTCTTTTTCAATCACAGTATAATTCAACTCTGTGGGAGTCAAATTTTTACTGGTGTAATAAATGGCATAAGGAATTAAATCTTTTTGACCCAACACAGCTCCAAGAGCTGTATCTGAAGCATCTGTAGAAATATGGAAAGGAAATTTCCAATTTGGTCCTCTCAAGATAGGTGCTTCAGATATTCTTGTTTTCAAAGTTTCAAAAGCGGATTGACAATCAGGATCCCATTTAAATTCACAGTCTTTTGTAAGCAACTTGAAGAGTGGAGATGCTATTTTAGTGAAGTTTTCTATAAATCTTTTATAGTAACCAGTAAATCCTAGAAAACTTCTAACATCTCTTTGACAATTTGGAATAGGCAACTTGGAGATGACTTCAACTTTTGATCTATCAACCTTAATTCCATCTCCTGAAATATGATGTCCTAAAACAATCCCTTCATTAAACATCATAAAGCATTTTTCATGGCTTAATGAAAGGTTTGTTTCTTTACATCTTATAAGAACTTTTTCCAAATTTTCTAATGCCTCTTCAAATGAATTACCATAAACTGTAAAATCATCCATATAAACCTCTACCCAATCATGGATTAGATCAGAAAAAATTCCTAGTACTGCTCTTTGGAATGTTGCTGGTGCATTACATAACCCAAAAGGAAGCACTCGGTAGGCAAAAGTTCCCCATGGACAAGTAAATGTGGTCTTATCTTGATCTTCAGGTGCTACCTGAATTTGATTATAGCCACTAAAACCATCCAAAAATGAAAAGTACTTTTTACCTGCTAATGTATCTAATACCTGATCAATAAAAGCCAAAGGAAAGTGATCCTTCAAAGTTGCTTTGTTCAACTCCCTGTAATCAATGCATACTCTCCATTTACCATTCTTTTTAGGTACTATAACCAAAGGAGAAACCCATCGGCTATCTGAAAGTGGATAAATGAAGTTTACATTGAGAAGTTTTTGGAGCTCTTCTTTCACTATCTCCCTAAGATTTGGATTCATCCTTCTTTGAGGTTGTCTGATTGGTCTACTGTTTTCCTCAATATAGATATGATGGATGCAAGTCTTAGGATCAATACCCTTCATGTCGGTATACTCCCATGCAAATGCAGTAGAATGTTTTTGCAAGATTCTGGTTAGTTCTTCTTGTTGTGACTTCTCCAAATGTTTGTTGATATTCAATGTTTTTCCTGGAAAAATCTCAATAGCAGAATTACCAAACTCTTCCATAGAGTAAAGAGACATTTGTCTTGATGATAAATATTCTATGTCGGATTCCAACTGAAATTGTGTGGGGTCATATTCTGAAGTTATCTCAAAATTTTCTAATGTGTTCAGAATTTGACTATCCTCACTAATTTCAGAAATGGTAAAGACAGTTTGTATAGTGTTCTCATCATCGACCCATTCATTGTCTCCTATTTCTGTAATTGCTCTTGCGGGAGGATACAAATTGAATTTCTTTGTCGAATTACCATTAGAAATGTGCATGTCTCCAGATCTACAACTAATAAAAGCATCAGCTGTGGCCAGCCAAGGTCTTCCTAAGATAATTGGATGTCCTCCTAGATTACTTTTGGGAGTCAAAATCATAAAGTCTATTGGATATTCCCAAGAATCTAAGGAGACTGAAATATCTTCTAATACACCATCTGGTTTAATAACCGATCGATCTGCAAGTTGCAATAAAGTAGGTGTAAAAGAAGGTTAGGAAGTTTTAACTGTTCCATAGTCTGTCTACTCATAATGTTGATAGCAGCCCCTAAGTCAATCAATGTGTTTGGAATTTCTATCCCATTTATATGTGTCTTGACAATTGGACTTCCTGGATCTACATACTTCTGCATGGTAATTTTTCCCATCATAATGTCTGCAATCTTTCCTACCGGGTAGATTCTTCTTGTGTCCTTTAGCTTTCTTCCTGGTCTTTTGAAACTCAACTCCTTTATGGTTTTTGCTAGAATAGGAATTTCTCGAATGGCTTGTAGCAATGGAATCTTGATACAAACATTCTTCAATTCATCTAGAAAGTCATAGTTAGGCAACAAGATTTTTTTTTCCACCCCCTTATCAATTTGTAGTCTTTCCGGGAAAGGAGGTGTAGATGAAGATACAGGTTGCTCAACTATAGGAGTTGTGGATGTTAGCTTTTCTTTTTCTTTTTGAATTTTTGAATTTTGAAGAGATTCTTCCTCAGAACCCTTATTGACTTGAAGAGAGTCCTCCTCGGAGGTATCTTGCTCTTGAATGTCTATAGAAGGTTTTTCTAAAACTCTACCAGATCTGAGTTGTACATCGTTGAGAGGAACAATCATATAGGTAGGAAATTGTTGTCCTTCTACCATATAAGTAGTTTGAGGATTCTTATTTTTAGGATTTGGCAATGGCTGAGCTGGAAGTTGATTTGTCTTCTGTTGGTATGGGAGCATGAGTTGAGGATTTGTATTTTGTTGAGAAGGTTGTTGTTGTGGAAATGGCAATGAAATTTGTTGTGGATTTTGGCTTGGAAATTGTGGAGCTTGTTGATTTTGAAAAGATGGAGGATATTGATAAAATTGAGCAAATCTCCCATAAGGATTTTGCATCCCTTGGACCCATGGCTGATATGAATTTTGATGTTGGGGCCAAGATTGTTGCCAAGGAGTCCAATTTGGTGGGGTTTGAAGATTCATAGGGTTATTAAACCCTTGAGATTGTTGTCCCTGCCAAGGTCTCCTTGCGACAAAACAGAGAGACTCTATTGAATCTATTATGTCACGAAGTGGAAGTTGAGAAATGTCTCATTTCCCCATCATGTTTAAAATATCTATCCATTCATCTCTAATGGCTTTTAATATGAGGGCTTTCAAGGTTTCATCATCTAAGTTGCTCATCTTTGCTCTTTTTAAGTTGTATTGAAATCTTTCAAGTAAGTCTTCCAAATTTTCATCTTCTTTTTGCATCATTTTGAATACCTCATCTTTGTGATTGGTGGGCATACGATAGTCCAAGTATCTATCAAAAAATGTTTGTTTCATATCATTCCAAGTCCTAATAGATTGAGTGGCTAATCCCATGAAGCATTTCAAAGCAGCTCCCTTCAATGTTGAAGGAAACAGTTTGAGTTTTTGAGAGTCTTCCATATAGTCATAGGTTCGGCACACGACTTCAAACTCAAACAGAAATGTTTCAGGATCCTCACTTCGCAATCCATAAAAATTAGGGAGAACAGATGGTGAGATATTTTTCATTGTTGCATGAGTTTCCTCATCAACTATAGGGAATCCAAGCAAATTGTCCCTATTTCTACCATCATTTCCTTCACCATTGTTATCTCCATTATCTCCTCCTCTTCTACCTCCACCTCTATTTATTACTTCCTCTGCCATGATAGTTTTTTTAGAGTCCTTATAGTCCTCTAGTTCTTCTACCAAGGAAGGATGAGAGAAAGTCTCTTTGTTTTCTAAGTGGGTTTTAGAAGGTGGTATAGGAGAATCCTCTAATTCAGCTGTTCCTTGACTTCCAAAAATCTTAAGGCTAGGGGTAGATGGTGGTGAATCTGGTCTATGCCTTGAAGAAGATGGAGTTGTGAAAATCGAACTCTTGGCTTTAGCTATAAACCTTCCCCTAGAATCTCTCGCTCTATGCATGTCATTTTTTTTTTATTTTTTTATTTTTAAAGTTGGGCTAATAATTCTCTTTCTGATCTTCCAGATCACACTAGGTGCAAGAAGAGAGCATACTTAAGAAATTACTAAACCAATAACTCTCTTTTCTGATCCTCCAGATCACACTAGGTGCAAGAGGAGAGCATACTTCAAGAAGTTATCAAGTTTTCCCTTTTATTATTTTGTTTTTTTTTTTTTTTTTTTTTTTTAAGAAATTGGCTACCTAGTTACACTTCCCCGGCAACAGCGCCAAAATGTTTGGTCAATTTAGTGTGTCCTAAATTGCTACATTAATTTATCAATCCGGGATTCGTAAAATGATGAAGTGTGGCGCACTATATGTGCAAGATAACCTATTTCTTACCTTTTTGTCGTTTTTGGTTTTCTAATGTGAGATGGAAATTCTAAAATAAAAAAAAGTATGGTTATGATTGTTCAAGGCAATGATATCCTTTATAATGATTTACCAACTTCAAACTTCAAAAGGAATTTAAAACATAAAATGAAAAAACTTGAAAGGAAATGAAAATGTGCTGCTAGCCTAATAAATCAAACAGTGAACTATTGAGCATGAAAACCAAACTATCCTTGCTGCTGTCTAAACACAAAAGAAACTATGCTTAAAGAAATCCAAGAATTGCAACAAAGTAAATCTAAATCAAATTACATCAACTTATATTCTGATCCCTCGCCATTAGTCCGGCTATGGCTTTCGGAGGTAACCATAAACAACTTGAGCAACCTGATATCTAATTTGCAGAAAAAGAAACTAATATCAAACTACACACTCATACTTCAATCCCTCACCATTAGTCTAGCTGTGGCTTTCGGAGGTAACTGAAAATGACATGAGAAATTTAATATATCTAACTTGGAAAGTAAACTAATATCAAACTACACACTCATACTTCAATCCCTCACCATTAGTCCGGCTATGGCTTTCGGAGGTAACCATAAACAACTTGAGCAATCTAATATCTAATTTGTAGAAAAAGAAACTAATATCAAACTACACACTCATACTTCAATCCCTCACCATCAGTCCAGCTGTGGCTTTCGGAGGTAACTGAAAATGACATGAGCAATTTAATATATCTAACTTGCAGAAAGTAAACTAATATTAAACTACACACTCATACTTCAATCCCTCACCATCAGTCCAGCTGTGGCTTTCGGAGGTAACTGAAAATGACATGAGCAATTTAATATATCTAACTTGCAGAAAGTAAACTAATATCAAACTACACACTCATACTTCAATCCCTCACCATTAGTCCAGCTATGGTTTTCGGAGGTAATTGAAAATGACATGAGCAATTTAATATATCTAGATCTAACTACTGAAGCAAATGTGCAAGACTAAAATAAACAAAGCAGTACTGGAATTAAACAAAAACTAAGAAAAATAAATTAGCAGCAGAACAATATTGATTCCATGTCATTAGTCAAAAGATATGCAAATGCCCGGGCTGCCTATTTGTAATCTGAAACAAGAACACTGATCAGTTAACAACAACATAAAACATGAAAGATTATGGACAAAAGTAAAATGTAAAGCATGAAAGATTATGAACAGAGATGAAGCATAAATACCATGAAAGATGCAATGTAGAAACACGTGAATGACTTATGGCACAATGAACTTAAAGAAATAAAACAAGAAACTATACAGTAATGCACAAAACCTCAGCGTGTGCAGGGGCCCTCTGCACCAGCCTCGGGCAACAGCCTTCAAATACGAATTACGCTTGGAAACAGAGTCTTCTTATATAGTAAAATGCAGTCATAACAGAGAAATGATATTACAGCACAGTGGCAACGCAATTACATTACAGAGCTATATGGAGGCTAACTATTATGCGTATGAAAACGCGTTATTTATAACAAAGGTGATATAACTAATTCCCTAAAGTTTGTGCTGATAGAGACATGTGAACCATCACGTCCAGAGATTCAGCATCATGGCCGCGGTGAGGAGTAAATCTATGAAGAGTGGATGTTGGATTCGGCTTATGGAGCCCTGTACAAGTGTTGATGTGTCTCCCGTAAATTAGAAACGGTCACAAAAATCTTCACGTGATGAGAAACAGAGTCCTGTCACCGTGGGACTCTACGGTTGACTTCCACTTGGCCACCTTTGACCACAACCTCCTTAGGTGAATTTTCCCGAGCCAATAGGACACGATCCATGTCCACATAATTTCTGACTTGCCCATGTGGCTCGAATTTCCTGAAGACACCTGTAACATAGACTTTCACAAAATGGCTGCGGAAAGTTGCAGCAGCTGCGGAAAGTAGCAAGATTTCGCAGCTAAATGAGAAAAACTCTAAATCAAACAGCAGACACAAATCATAGTTAAAACCATTTTAGATGCTCTTTTACAATTGATATGCAATGATATTGACAACTTAGAAGGTTCAGGTGAATGAAAAAGGTCTAGAAAGGTGTATAGGAAAGATGCAGATTTGAGACTCAACACACACCGCCACCATATCGGTTCATCCTTTATCGGGCATTTGTGATTGGAAACCCCCAAGGGTCACCCAACACCACACCAAGTGGAAACCCCAGCAGGGTCACCACACTAAACTCCCCCCACAACCCCTAGAGGGCAGAGGAGCGCTACCCATTTAGGGAGTCGGTGGAATATTCATCAGGGCACGCCAGAGGGTAATATTCCCCAGGCACCCCCCACAAACCATCACATTCAGACATATGTTTTTCCACAGTACACAATGGCAGACAATACTCAATTGCCCTTCTTAGCATCACTTCATCTTCCAAATCTAACGAAGTTAACTAATGACCCCATTGCTCATAGCCTTAATTGGCCTCCCATGCCCACGAAGCTCCCTTCGGATATACCAAAATTTGAAGGGAAGAAAGCGGAAGACCTAGGAAATCATATTATGACTTTCCACGTGTGGTATTCATCCAATAGTATCATTGATGATACTATTATACTAAGACTTTTTCAACGCACCTTAATAGGGCCTCTGGTGAAATGGTATTTCAAGCAGCCTTCTGCTTCTCACGGAACCTTTTGCGCCCTCGCTACCATGTTCCTCGCCTATTTTTAGCTACTCATTCACCATGATTCAGGAATGGAATTTCTTACTCATTTTAGGAAAACGCCAGCCATCCATATATCAGACCATCTCCACGAATGGTGGCAACGTCGCAGTTTTTGTAAATCCAAACTCAACGATAGTGTGTCGTTGGACTTATTTTTGAAAACTCTCATAGTATAGATCTCAAAATATGTGGCGACACAGAAACCTACCTCCGAGGAGGACACCATTAGCAAATCCCAGCAGCTTGAACTCATCTACACCCAGTGAGGATATATTTACAATTTCCTGCCAAACGCCCCACGCCTGCAAAATTATAGAGTGTTACCAAGCGTGTCGAATACTGCGGACTATTTGATCAGGCCCTTGACTCAAGGTCACCTCGGCAACAGTATCCAATACCCAGGATACTCATACGATTCTACCCAGAATGTGTCGCAACCTAGCTACCACGAAATTCAATCTGTACCTTTGCAGAATATGACAAATAGGGTGATACCATACCATCTGTTAGCCCCCTTTAAATTTCTTGACAAGCAAGCTGGGGGCTAATTTGTTTTTTGAGCCTTCAAGGAATGCATTTCTCTTGAAAACACATCATCCTTGAAGCCTCCTCATGTTCCCTGCCCTTTAATTGTTTCCCTCTGTTGCTCTTGAGTCAATAAGCCTCACTGATGATAAAAAATTGTGCTCCAAAAGGCCTTTATTTGCCCCTTGTACCCCTGCAGAATTCTCCATTTCACCCCTTTTTTCCCTTTTCAGAGCCTCCTTTTCACCCCAAAAATTCCTCCCCTAGCCCTCCTAAAATATCCCGAAACCCCCTTTAAACCACACACACAACCCTGGTTTGGTTTAATTTCCCCTTTATTCCCTTATCGTTACCCTTCATTGGCCTTGGAATGCACTAAAAATGGGAAAAAACCCACTTTCCACCTTATATTAAGGCCCAGCCCCTTTTGGCCTAAGCCTGCAAACCACTTCCCCACGTGACCTCGCGCCCAGGACCAAGCGCTGATGGTCTGGGCGCTAATCGCAATCGCATCGTTCGGCGGGCGCATCTTTGTGTTATACAAAAAACTCCGATGCGATTGGAGTGTTGTTCTATCGGCTCCCGCAGCAATGTGGGCCATCGATTCACAGTCTAATCCAATGGTCCGGCGCTTAATCGCTCCCGTCGCAATCGCAGGTTCTTAATGTGTCACCCGACCGCAATCACCGATTGCGATCCGCCGATCCGATCACAGCCGTCCATCCATTCCAAGATCCAACGGTCCAGATTTGTTCCACTCCCCTCCCGTCGCTTCTTTCTGTTCCCCGCCTATTCAATCTCCACCGTTGATCTATCACTTAGATCGGACAGCCCGAGACTAATCGCACTCCCTCTCCAATCGCAATCGCATTTTTCAATTGCCGCCACCTTCCGCCCTTTGCGATTGCGAGTTTCCAGATCCAATCCCGACCGTCCATAAGTCTAAGATCCAACGGGCATAAACCAATCGCACCATCATTTAATCGGACTGTCAAACCTCTCATTCCTCCCCTCCAATTGGATCGTAGCCGTTGATCTCCTCCTGAGATCCGAAGGTCCTAAATGAATCGCCCTCCAACCATGTCGGGTCCCACCACACACAATCGTTTTCATTGCATTTTTGTTCATTTCTATGCATT
Organism: Pinus albicaulis; assembly: GCA_034641835.2. Taxonomy (NCBI): domain Eukaryota; kingdom Viridiplantae; phylum Streptophyta; class Pinopsida; order Pinales; family Pinaceae; genus Pinus; species Pinus albicaulis. Next base: position 672,166,959 of record CM076571.1, on the reverse strand, counting down.
CCTCCCAACTTCATAAACCATCCCACTGTTTAATCTCCACTGTCGATCTCCACCACCAGACCATGATCGAACGGCCCACGAGCATTTCTCCACCAGAACCCTATTGGTCGCTGTTTACACCTTGTTACTGCACTGATTCACCATTGTTCCATCTAAAACCACCATTTTTACCACCGTCGCTTCGCCATTTCTCCCCGCTCTCCATAGTCATCCTTCCCTATGCATGGATTTCATAACAGAGTTGTGTATTTTGCAGGGTATAGGCGGTGGATGCCGCCATGGTCCACAGTCATTGTTACAGTGGCACAAAACTAAAGAAAGATTATTTTTAGAGTTTAAAAGTACAGAGGAGAGCCCGGGAGGATATCAGAACACAATTTTCATTAAAAATACAGAGTTTGACCGTGCAAAGTCCTTCCCGGCGCAATCAAAGCCCGGTTTTCGCTGACAGAGATGGTTGAAGCGGCAAAGAGTATCAGCAATAGTGGATCACCCAGAAAGGCCCAATAGACAGAAAACCATATCATCAGGGTTGCTACATCAGCAGAATGTTCCCACCTGTGAAAGGACAGAGCGCCCATATTATTTCCATTATTTACCGTGTTCCTAAAGAAATTTCAGCCCTGACGACAGTCCTAATGCTACCAGAGCATTTGTTACTTAGTATGGTGATTTTCACATCTATTTATTCACCTTCCTGTTTATTCACTAGTGTACTACATAGTTCTGTAGCTCTGGTACATTAGAGACATACCCGGAGTAAATGGAAGCCTGAAGAAGACCACTCTTGCATCCAAAAGAGTGCCAAAAATAAATGCACAGGATTTAAAACAGAATGGCTTTGGCCCTCTTCCTCTTCTAAGTTTTAATGCTCCATTTAGTTTTTCACCTACCTCCTCTGCTCATCTTTCAGCTATAAAATTCAGGAAGAAACTCATTGTAAAGGTTGTTGTTGATCGATCATCAGAGAAATTACAAGTTGTTTCTTTTGAGACATAGTCTCTGTGTAAAGTTGTAAGATAGGCAGAAGAAGATGTTTTCAGACTGAATATTCAGCCATTGGTAATTTTGTACTTGACTGGTGTTGCTCTTTAATATGACAAGCACATTTCTTTGGATCTTGATCTAAAGTTGTAGTGATGTTTTTCTGTCTTTGTGTTTTATTTCATTTCATTTCATTTCTACTGGCTTGCATCAGAAATCTGGCATAGGATTTACTCTTGTTAGGTACCCTATGTTTTTGCTCTCCTTGCCTTCAATTTTTTTCTGCTATATGTGTTATCTAAGGTTTGGTTTCAATTAATTTAACTAGTGTAGTCGATGTTATTGCCTGCTAGCTTATGTATGGATTAATGAATCTATTCTTAGATGTTCTTGTTAGGATTTAATTGAATGAATTGGGAACACTGGGAGGTCTAGAACTCTGTCTCTATCTCACTAGGATCCTTTTCAATTAATTGAACCTTTCTAAGATCCCTAAAGCTGGAGGCCGAAGCATTGAGAGTTCAAAGTCTCTCTCTGATCTCAAGTCTTTAACTTTGTGTTCTAAACATTTAATGTTTCTTGTCTGAAGAGTTAGATTTTGGATTTTAGATCACAGGTGTCCAATGGCATGCTCTGTCCCTGGATCTGATTTCTAAAGGTCACCTCGGAGGTTTCCTTGCTTTCACCTTCTCTCTTACCATTTCATATCACACAATCATCTTTAGGATCCAATGCTTTATATGACTAGCCCAACTGAAAGCCTGTATATTGATTAGCAAGCAAATCCTTTCCTGACTCCATTACCCAATGGTCTTGTAATTTCCCTGGAACTATCTCTCCTTTTCCTAAAATCCTCTTTGCTCAGTCTTGTCTTATATTGAACCCTCCTTTCCTGATTCCCAAAACCCGAACAAACAATCAAACAAACAAAACCCGAGCCTTATAACTAGCCTAATATCTAAGCTTTGAGCTTCAAAGACATATACCTTTGACAATCATAGAGAGATCCCTCTCTAGACCCAGGAGGGCTAGATCCTGAGGTCTGAAAGTGGTTTGATGTTGTCTCATCTTTTGGTATTGCCAACCTTGCCAAAACATGGGAACCCCAACACCATCAACAGTAGGGAGGCTCGTACCATCCCTCGCAGGGGAACCAATACTCAGCTAGGAATGTTGATGCAAGAGATCCCCCCCCAGCAGTCTTACACCAATCAATGATAGGGGAACCTATATCCCCCTTTCCTCGCACAAAATCCACCACCGCAAAAAAACGCGTGGGTGAACCTATTGAAACCATTCCAGGCTCAACAACGACAATATTACGACTAGGAGAACCAAAATAACCCTCCAAACGCTATGAAAAATAAGCCTAGGAATAAACAAAAGGGACACTATGGACAGTGGGGCAGTAATCAAAAACACCCCCTGCGATCTCAGTCTGGGGGCAACCCCAACCAAAATCAAAACCAAGAGCCAAATAACAACTCCTAAGGGAAATAATTCTTGTGCCATATGTGGTGAATACAACCATTACACTCACCATTGTCTCGATATCCGCAAATTGAAAAAAAAATCACGGTAACCGTAGACAAGGGGGGCCTACTCAACAGCCTCTTGTAATGTAGGAGCCTTTCCCCCACCAAGGAGTGGTTAACACCCAACAACAAAAACTACCCCAAAACGACACCGGAGGCGGCAGTCACGAAAATTACATGACTAGTGAATAATTTTTCTTCCAAACAAGGAATAGGAACTATGATACACCCTCAGACACCAGCCCATCAGGTATGAGTACGAGTGCACCTACTACACTGTTCACCATATCCAAAGTACCTATAGATCCCCTTCCGAAAATGGTCAAGGGACCAACTAGGCGCGTAGGAAATCACTCTAATGATGCTCATAGCTATAGCATAGTTCATGATTAGAACAATCACCAGCTCTGGCCGCTTTCCAAATACCAGTTTCAGTTCAGAACATCACCATACACCGATGCATCATTGATGAAGGAGCATCCACATGAATCATGTCCAAATCCGTTTGGAAAAAGTTAGGATCATCTAAATTGAAACCATCTGACATCATTCTTAGAGCATACGACGGTCGCCCTTCAGCCCCTGCAGGTCTATATCAAAATGTCCCTCTAAACCTGGCCAGAAAGATAGTACTGATAGATATATAAGTCTTAGACGCACAGCTATACTACAATATACTCCCAGGAAGAGTTATATGTATGCCATGATTGCAATCACATCCTCTGTCTTTAGGGTAATGATGTTTCCCCATGATGATCAGATCATCATCATCGACCAGCTCACATATTATGATAAGAAACACATGACGACTCTTGATGTCATGTTACCGTACGTATACACAACTATGGAACCACATACACGGTATACAGAATTCGGCCCTGGCCGGTTCAAACCATCATCCATCCTAGGGTCATTCCTAGGAGATCCCCCTATTATACCAAAGGGAGTCTCGAAAATCACGGGGGCACCGGTGTGCATGATGCTCTCGTCAAACACCGAAACTAGCCCAGAAATAGAAACCAGTAGTATGGAGGCCGAAGCCACTGGCATAGAATTCCTACCCTACGCCATTTCGCAAACCCCATTTTTATACCCCCACCTGGTTTTGTGTCAAAACAAGTCTTGGAAATGATAACATTTTCAAATATGGATTTTTCAATACATGTGTTGTATTTGGTCCCACCATCGATGCTAGGAAGTCCAGGTATCACCTCTACAGGAATAACCCCCATTGCACCTCAAGAGGTCACAGCGGTTAATGCAACACCTATAGCAGTGCTAGCTAATGTGACCAAGAAAATTAAAAAAAAGGGAAGAAATTTGAAATCCCCAAGTTACCTAGAGAATTAAAACCTTGCACATTGTGCGATATCGTAGGCCATCCTACTAATATTTTCCCGAGGTTAGATGAATTGAAACCTCTTCTACACACCGAAAGAAATATCGCAAACTCGAGTTCCCATAAAAATGAACAGGCCACGGAAAACCAAGGCAAAGCATTACACACTAATCATGTGTGTGCCATATGCGACCATTATGGGCATTATACCCATCATTGCCCAGAAATGCCACGATATAGGGATGCCTTGCAAACCCTAGAGCAATCTTACCAACAGGACCCCTTAGCTCCACCCATGCAAATGGACAAGGGATAACCTAAAACCATACTCTACATATGAGAGGAGCCTACATCTTGCACATATACAATCACCCCAACAGACCAAAGACGACAAACAGAGGCCACACTGCCCAAGTTAAGGGTGTTTAACCATTGGTATCAAGTCTCGTGCATTGCCAAAAGAAACTTGGTTCGACATCGACAACATACGTATCAGATTTCTCGGAGCAACCACCATGTCACCGTTGTCCCCATATCCATCGATTCTAGTCTATGTTGGATTTCATGTGACACTTCATCGCTAAAAACCCCTGACTTAGATGGCTTGGACACGAAATCCACAAACAGTACTACAACTCAAAGGAAGGAAGCAAAAAGGACCATATCATATGTGTCAGAGGAAATACAGTCACCTGAATGACTACCTCTTCCCTGTAATTGTCCACAAGCTCCAGTCCAGCTCTGTGCACTTTGTGATGAACGAGATCACTTCATCACTGACTGTGTAGCTCAAGAGTTATTTCAAATATGGTACCTGGTCAACCCAGTATACTATAACAGCCTACGAGGAGTCCAGTATTCATGTCGAGTGTGTTCAGACAACCACTCGGTTCATCATTGTCCCTACATCCCTCGATTTCGTTCGACGTTAAATTGTTTACACCAGGCCATAGCATGTCTCATTGCAGTAGACGGATCGAATTCGGACTTAGTGGAAAGTTCGAAAAATCAAGAGAATGAGGAAACCAGGTCTATTCTCTTCATTTCAGTAGAAAAACGGCCAACAAGGGAAGAGATCATCGTCCCCAACTTTCCTCCATGAATAAACCTACCCTACGCATTGTGCGATGCCCAAATTCATTTGGTCACTCAATGCATGGATTTAAGATCATTTCACTATGGTACCCAATTACTCTAGCAATCCAAAGGGAGTGAAGAACCAAAGAGCAACAGTCATGCCTGATTTTTCATGACAACCTTCATGCTCGACATTGTACTTACATTCCCCAATTTCGACCTTTGTTAGACACCATACGCTCATTGGTCACCAAATACTCGGATGTAACTAGTTTAGAACCAAGGCAGCCTACCCCCCATCATTAACAAAACCCTAGGAAGGCTAAGGTGACCCATCGTCCTAGCAGGGCCCAAAACCAGCCAAGAACAGGATGTGTCCTATGCGATGCAAAATACCACATGGCCAATCAATGTTAGGAACTCAAGAAACTCACTGACAGACTTCGCATGGTCACCACCACACCACAAATCCATCTCTCTAATCAAGAGAAGATCACACGCTACCATTGCAGGATTTGCTTGCAATTCCACCACACAATGCATTGCGAATACATCCCAAGGTTACAAGTGGCAAGGGCAGCATTGAGTTTGAACTCCCTGAAGGAACTAGAACAAACAAAACCAAATACTTGGAGATGGAATAAGTGCAAACATGCCCCAATGCCCAATCATCTCCTAGCATCCACTTCGGGCATGGGAAGTAGTGTTGGTTCTCACACCATATACTCGATAGGAACCTTTACTCGATGCACCATTTTCACAGGCCATAACCATGAAACAGAGATGTGCCCCTTGATGAAAAAATTTTGGCACCTTTGCATTCAATGCAACTTCCAAATCCAAGAAAGTGTGCGTACCCTTAGTACACCGCTAGAAGAGCATGAGTTTTCTCTCAAACAAACCACCATAACAGAAATTCTTCCACCATTTAACGCTGACGACACACAACACCATATATGATTCATATCATCATGCATGGGAACCATGACTTGTGTTGCCTGCTCATCTTTCAATGGTGTCGAGACTGATGCAACTACCACAACGGTAGTAGTACTGTCGATGGTGCAAACCCAACCTGTCTGCACCCTGTCAACCTCTTCTGGTTCCACAGCATCAACCACAGAATCATATTCATGTTTGTCGACTAGCATAGTTAGTCCCGACCAATTCCTCATGGCCTCGCACAAACCAATTCCCCTTTGGACATCTTGTTTCACTCTGACGAAGATATTCTAGAGGCCATGATAGAACAAATTTTTTTGTGGGACTTGATGCATCATCGCTCTTTTTATTCCAAAAAAAAAGTTCGGGCCTAGCAGCCCAAAAACCCAAGATATATACGCCATTGAATCTAAATACTTCCTCCCTTCTAGGAAGGTATGCCAGTTCAAAAACCACATCCCAGCGCCCGATGTGTTCGAAGAAGGGAATATGTTGAATATTTTTCCAACCATTAAGGTGAATATGTCAAGAAAACCAGGAAATATCGAAGCAATATCACTAGGGGCAGCATGCTCCCGAGAAGAGGTAGTCACTTACACCAACTTGTTACAAGAGTACAGAGACATCTTCGCATGGGATTATTCAGAAATGACAGGGCTTAGCCCCACCATCATAGAACACCACATTGACCCCTGGCCTGACATACCACTAGTCCACCAAAAAAAACGTCAATTACACCCATCTAAGACAGAAGCAATCAAGCAAGAGATTGACAAGCTTCACAAATCTAGGTTCATCTACCCAATTGCTTACATGTCATATGTTTCCAACCATGTACCCCTCATGAAAAAACATGGCACCATCCGAGTCTGCACTGATTTCTGAGATTTAAATAAAGCTTTTCCCAAGGAAAACTACCCTACCATGTTTATCGACCAAGTTATTGATTCTTGCACCGGTCATGAGGCCTTGTACTTCATGGACGGATTCTCAAGGTAAAATAAAATTCAAATCTAGCACACAGATAGATGCAAGACGACATTCACTACCCCTTGGGGCATGTTCACATACCAAGTTATGCCCTTTGGTCTTAAAAATGTTGGAGCCACCATCCAACGAGCCATGAATTATATCTTCCACGACCTAGACCACCTCATCTTAGCCTACTTGGACAACCTCACCGTACGATCCAAGTAATGAAGTGACCATTTGGAGGATTTACAGTTTTTATTCCAATGGTGTTGACACTACAACCTACGCTTGAACCCTCTCAATTATGTCTTTTGCGTTAATGAAGGAATAAAATTAGGTTTCATCGTATCCCAACAAGGGATAAAATTGGACCCCCTCAAGATCCAGGCAATCAAATAAGTGCCACCACCCAAAACTCTCAAGCAACTTCAAAGCCTACAGGGGAAAGAAAACTTCTTACGACGCTTTGTCCTCGACTATGCCACTTGCGCACAAGGATTCCTACGCCTAGTCCATCAGGACATTCCATTCAAATGGGATGATCAGGCTCAAAAGTTGTTTGAGGCACTAAAAGACACATTGTCTTCAATCCCTTTGATCAATGCACCCAATTATGTCAAATACTCCACCTTATACCTATCAACATCAGACATAGCCATAGCTGATTTGTTAGTCCAAGACGGACCAAATGGTAAAGAACACGTAATCTATTATGTTAGTAAGAACATATCTGGCCCCGCTTTAAAATACGAACCGAAAGAAAAAAATTTCCTAGCCCTTGTACACGTAGTACAAAAACTTCGGCATTACATCATCATACAAACTACAACAGTCATAGCAGTTATCAACCCCATGAGATATCTGCTAACCCACTGTCTAATGAACCACAAGTACACTTGATGGGTAGTTATACCGCAGGAATTTGACCTGCAATTTAGCTCCCCCAAGAGCAAAAAATCTCTAATCTTAGCTGAGTTCATCACTGACCTTCCAAGTCTAAATAAAGGATCCTTAGTTAACAACTCACTACCAGATGAACATCTATTTTTAGTGACTACTGAGGATCCTTGGTACGACGACATCCTCCTATTCTTACGAACCCAAAAGTTCAAATCGCAGCTCACCCGTGACGACCAAAGGCATATACCCCACTAGGCCCCATATACCTCCTCATGGGGGTCGTCCTTTATCGAAGAGGAATTGACATTGTTTTACGTCGATGCCTCATGCACGACCAAGTGGAGAAAGCCCTAAACTACTCCCATAGTGGGGCTTGCGGAGTCCACCTCTCAAGGATGGCTACCGCCCAAAAATTCCTATGAGTGGGTTATTCCTGGCCCACCCTATTCCACGAAATCATTCAAGCAATCAAACGGTATGATCGATGCCAAAGCTTCACCCACAAGGCAAGAGCACCTCCCTCTCCTCTGCACCTGATCATTGTAGCAGGTCCCTTTTTCAAATGGGGAATCAAATTTATGGCTTGCAACCCTGTGTCGTCTGGCAACCACAAATACATTATTGTAGCCATCGACTATTTCACCAAGTGGGCAGAAGCCATGCCTACATATGACAACACGGCGGAAACCGCAACACGGAAAGGAGTTAGTCTCCGACCACGAAAAGCATTTCAAAAATGAAATATTTGAAGAGTTGTCCCACCATCTAGGATTCACACATGAATTTGCATCACCATACTACACCTAGTTCAATGGTCAGGTAGAATTTGTTAACAAAGTACTCAAAACAATGTTACAATGTATGGTCAACAACCATAAAACAAAATTGGCACCATATTTTTTTTCAGCCCTGTGGGCATATTGCACAGTAGTTAAATATTCAATAGAATTTACACCTTTCCAATTGGTATATGGATTGAAGGTCGTGATTCCCATTGAACGCAAAATCCCCAACTTACACAAAGCCATCAAACTCCTCGATGATACCCATCCTTTAGAGAAACGGTTGGTAAATTTAGAACTCATCGACTAAAATCGACGAGAGTATCTCCAACATAATGAAGCACATAAGAAAATGGTAAAAGCATATTTCGACCACAACATCACCCCTCACTCATTTTCAGAGGGGGAGCTAGTCCTCCACTACGATGTTGCATAAGAGGCCTTAGGACCTGGGAAGTTTGAAACATTATGGAAAGCTCCTTACATCATAAAACATTGCCTCCTCAAAGGAGCATACATAATTTCAGAGCCTGATGGTACATGCCTAGCTAAACCCTTCAATGGGCTCTATCTCAAAAAAATTCACCCATAAGGGAAAGGAGTCTCAGCCTTAGAGATAATATGCATGTAACATAATTTTTTGAGAATATCACAATCATTGAGGACTTTTTCAAAAAAATTCTCTTGTGTCATAGACGGATCGTCCCCCCATCCACTATTTTGGATTCATTGATGGAGCCTCACGATGGTCGCAAAATATAGCAACAGCTGCCTGGGCCATATACTATCTTGACCGATCACCGTTCCTCATCAACGGAATATGTATCAGATCAACCACCAATAATCAAGAAGAATATGATGCAGTCATCGGGTTGTTGAACGATGCCTCCAATCAGGACACTCACCATCTATATGTCTATCTTGGTTCCCAGCTAGTGGTATTGCAATTAAACCAAGTTTTTGAAGTACATGATTCACACCTATTTAGGAAATACTTGCATGCATGACGGTTGAGTTGTAATTTTGATCACATTACATTTACACATATACCAATAGATCAAAACCAAACAGTCGATCACATAGATAACCATATCCTAGACTGGAATGCATCTCGTATAAACCATCATCATAAAAAATTAAAAAAAAGAAGCATTAAACATAAATTTCCATCATAGGTACATAACATCCATCATAAACACAAATAATAACCATAGACACATCATAAGAGCTACAAAAAATATACATCTCACATATATGAGTCCTAGTATACAAGTCATGTCCCTAATCATCATGTCAATCAAAAAATATGTATACATGTCATCAAAATAGGGAAGCATCCTCATAATGGGTGCTTTCCTTGAACATACAAATATCTCTAGGGCTGAGCCCCGCTTGGTGGGTCCTCTAGACCCATGGCTGCACCCGGTGCCAGTAAAGGTGCAGCAGCCAAAACTACAAGTGCTGCACGGTGCAAAGTCAGGTGATGCGCCCTCTCTCGAGCCATACATTGTTCAAATCAACAAAAAACCCTCGAGTGGGCATACCCTGGGTCAACTTCTCTAACCGACTCCATGATTCGGCTAGACCTGCTGCGTGAGCATCAGCAGACTCGGCTCAAGCCTCTGCCGCCAGCACCCTAAGGTCAGTAGCAGCCAACTTCTCCTCGAACGCCACAACACGAGCCTCAACTGTTGCTTTCTGTGCCTCAGCCACCTCAACACAGGCAAGGAGAGCAGCATCCCCTTCGGGACTTGCACCGCTGCTTCCCTCCCTTGAAGGGCCCCCAAGACCTCCCTACCCCACAACCTGGGCCTGACCAGCCCCAACCGGGACCCTCCTCATGGGCTGATGTTCCACCAAGCGGGCGATAGGATTCCCTTTTGAACCCACATCTGCAAGAGAAACAAAAATAGTATCAGTGTCACCATAAAAGACATATAGATCTATATACGATAAACATCCTCAAAAATGCAGAAAAAATAGCAAAGGTCATACCTATTGGGCCCCATGCACAACCGGCAGGAAGACCCATATCGGGGTCCCCCCAGAATTCCATTGCTGAGTATGGGTAGTCTAAAAACATATGTGGGTTCGACTCGAACCACGCCTCAACTGTCACATCCCAATAGTGACCAGCCTCTCCTCCTCCACCTTAGGGCATCATGAGTGCCCACCATCGCATCCTAGGATCCCTAAGAGGACCCAGGGGCACTGACACAAAAGGCCTAAGCATCAACTCCCTCTCATACATGATACTGCAAAGGATGCTCACATAGGTGAAGACCTTAGAGGTCCCCCTCTGGGCCTTGCCCAGTTGTGTCACCATGCCCTGGTATACATGGAGAGCCCAATCATAAAAGTGACTGGCCTGAAGCCGATGCAAAACTGAAATATGTGGACCTGATGCTCTATTAGGCAATGACAACCCTTTCAAGCGAACTATCATCGTTAGGGAACCCCCCTCAAACAAGTCTGTCACAGAGCTAATACGGACAAATCCCTACATAATAACATCAGGACCATAGTGATCCCGAGCCCAGCAGCGGATGTTCACTCCCCCAGATGGGAGTGGGTGTGGAAGAGCCTCACCCTGAGGCAGTAGACCGGTCACAAAGTAAATGTCAGTCTTCGACTGGATAACGATGTCCCTACGGCACAGCACCATAACATGTCATCTCTTGTTCTAGTAACGGACCATGTATCAAAGTAAGCCATCCCGTGTTGACCACAACAGGTTGTTCTCTAAAAATTTGAGCAACCCATACTGTGCCAAAACTCCTTGAGCAGCGGGGTCTTGGGCCACAACTGCTCGAAGATTAGTCCATTCTCTCTCACGCCACAACATTCGGTCACCACAGAAAAACCAAAAATCAGTGTCTAAAACACAAATTTTTATTTTTTTATTTTTTTTATTTTATTTTATTTTATTTTTGACCCTGTCGCACCATCACAGAGCTCAAGCGCGATGATCGCACATCTGTATCAGATACAGATATAGATGCGTGAATCATCATGCAACTTTTTTACTAAGCGCGAAGGCCTTGCGTGAAAATTTCTTTTTGCACGAGGATCGCGCGAGTCAGCCTTGATCACCCCATAGTCAAGGAAAAAAAGAGGTATAAATTCTGTAAAAATCCACATTTTTACAGACCCCCTAGGCAAGAAAATGACAAAATTAAAAAATTGGACGTTTAGGGCCCTACCTGACATTGACGAAGCGAATCCCGGGTACTTAGGCTGACCGCAACGACAAGAAAGGCTCGGGAGCAGGGGCTCAACTTTGACCTCATGCTCCCAAAAGACACAAATGAGTTGAAATGAGCCATATTGGCCCGTATATCGCCCTTTTTTCATTATTCGACAGACCATAACTGGAGCTCAGAAGGAACAATTGCAAAATTGCGAAGAACGCAGTGACCATCGCTTCATCATGTTCAAGCTAGGCCCCGTAAATACAGACCTCAAAAAAAATCATTTTTCAGTTGCAGCAGGTATGCCCTCTTTTATTTCACATTCAAAATTATTTCAAATATTTTTGTATGGAAATATGCTTTTACTTGGGGTATCAGTTGCAGGTATTACAAAAATGTTGAATCACCATATGTCCCAGCCAACAAAGGTACAAGAACATGTATCATTCTACCCCTAGCATGATAGGCTCCCCAAAGAATATTTGCATATCCTGACATCATTTCTCCAAATAAATCAACCATATGTTTCATTCACCTAACCATGTTTATCATCACCCCACCTTGCAGATGATAAACACCATTACATATCGGTAGAGCCTTACCCTCCATGGCATCCATCACTCATGTAGACCATACACCAAAGGTTTGGAGCCATGGCCATAAAATCCAAGCCTGGGAAGTACTTCAGGTTCATTCATCCATCATACATAAAGTCAATATTTACCCATATCATGTTAAAACCCCTTTCCTGGGCTACCATTCTCATAAGCATATCATAAATGTGCCACCGTGTCTCGCACTTAGCCTATCACACCCCCATCAACACAGCCCATATGCAACACTTTTCATCCGCTTCATCACCCCCACACCGAGACCAACCAATGGGGCCCCCACCCTCAAAAAAACACACTCATTACACCATAGTGACGGATTATTTCATGTTTATAGGGTCACCTGTCTCCGTGCTTGTACATCCAAACTCATTCTATATTCTTTTGGAAAGTGTACAAAGATTTTTTAGGAGAGCACTCCCACCCATCCATTCACATTTCTCACCTGGCAGCAGTCCCAAATCACCCTTGGTCGGAGCTATGCATTCTTTACGACACCCCACCATGACACTCATAACAACCATACACCCACCCTGGATGTCCTACCGACTCCAGGGATTTCCTCACCAGAAATTGTTATGACTACCGCCACTCGCATTTACAGCTCTGACCTCAGGACACTCAACTACCATCATCAATTATAGAAATTTCTTGTCATCATGCCTAGTTAACTCATCACACCATGCCATGCTACATCATAAACCCTAGTCCCTTGCATCAGTACTCATCTTGTTCGGTTGCTTCTTCCTTCTTGTCGACTACAACAAACATTTTCCAAGATGGATGACTCCTAACATCAATAGGGGCATCCCCAGATGGCACAAAGGGAATCATCATTGCCCATTGATGTCATCAATCCTCTTGACATTCGACTTCAAGATAATATTTCATGTCAAAATGGTATCGTACTTCAAACTGTTGCACTCTATCAGAATTCATTGAAGACCTGTGACTTGATAAGCATCTCTTTCAGCAATATTTACACGGAAAGGTACCCAACAGTCAAAGACCCATGCATACAATGAGCGCTTGTTATAAACAACATGCCATACCAATATTATGCGTTTGGGCACCACATTCAACCTTCTTTCAAAGAAAAATTCCCCTGAGGGCGTCAGCAACCATCATCATCAACCAACAGCAGGTCACTACGAAAAAGTGACATAAACAGAACCACTATCTGTTAGATAAGCTTAACTATTCAAAAACATCACGAGCATGGGACATGCCCACCTCGTAGAAATATTTTATTCATTCTATCTCTTGCAGGTTTCCAATAGCTCACGGTGTCTTTTTTACTCATGATAAGAGCTCTCTCAACTTAGTTCTAAATCAGTTTACTCTCTCTCTCTCAAAAGGACTACACAGAAAAGAAACTATAATGTATTTTGGCTATACAGTTCTTCCTAAACCTCATACATTAGGGGGAAACCGTTAACACTAGAAAATTGTAAAGGTAGAATACATTAAAAAAAGTCAAGAAGAAGGTACAAATAAAGGTTTACATGGAAGAAATACATTAGAGGAGCTAAAAATTTAATTTTCCCTAAGGTCAGTAGGAAAAAAAATTGGACTGCGCACAGGCAACACTGGCTCTGAGCACGTAGTTCAACTTTTCCTTTGATAGCCACGCACTGCACGGCTATCCCTTCGATAGTTGCGTGGTTCTGGGGATGCAGAATGTCACCATTCAGGACCACTTGGCACACTTGGAGAAAAATATTCTCACTCAAACTAACCAAGTATAGTTTCCTTTGAGCCACCTTGAGGCTTTAGTGCAACACACAAAGGACTCATACCCCCACTCTTGTGTCACCATACATCTTGGACCGAGAGGAGGGAAATTTTGAAAATGGTCTATAAAAGCCAACCATGGGAAGAGAAATAGGAGACACATTGTTATGCTGGCCAAATCGCTCTTTAGAAAACCAGCTTGTGTTGTCCAACAGCAAGAGGATTTGAAGGATTCAGTTATTGGCCATCCAACATCTCAATCGAAAAGAGAAGAGTTCACCACATGTTCGTTGATCTACCATCCTTTGAAAGGGAAGAGAGAATTGTTGAAAAATTGAGGGGAAGAGACCCCCTTGTCTTAAATATTGGAGCTTCGTAGCTCGAAGGATCCACTACAAGATATTTAGCATTCTATCTCCTACTACTACCAGCACCTAATAAAGGGAGAAAGCGCTCCATTGTTGAGTTATTAGTGTGTTTTCTCTATTGAGCGTGTTTCTTTCACATTTTGTTTTGTTTTTGTTTCATTGTTTATGTAGCATGCTATGTTTCCATTTAACTTAGCTTATTACATGTTGAACTTGTTCCACTAACGTTTGACAGACCACTTTGACACGTGACTTGTATGTAGGTAAGCAGCCTACCTACTAATAAAAGTGCATTTCGTCCACCCATGCACTGAATACACTACCACAAATAAGACCCATTAACACCAAATTTTCCTCTTTGAATAGACCATAACACTACTTTCACAATGTGTGACACTTCCCAAGCCAAAATATGATAGTTACGAAAGTAAGAAAAAAGTGCAAACGACACTTGCAAAGGCTTAAAGAAAGTGAAAGCGACACATGTCAAAGCAAAAATAACATGAAAATGAAACTTATTAAAGTGAATGCAAGAAAAAATTATAGTTGTGAGCGTGAAAATGACACTTGCGAAAACAAAGATGCACCATAAAACTAATGGAGATAGAAGTACAATTGCAATCGAAGTGAGAAAGATTTTCCATGGAGAGTGCACACTAACTGTTGATATATATTGTACAATACATTGTGCTTATGGATTGCGCAATCACTATTACCAGTGATTGTGCAAGCCTTATCTTTAAGAGTTGCATAGTGCCTATCTAAGCTTGCATCGAAATAAGTACACTTGTAAATTCTTCAAAAACTGAGAATGCATAAGCAAGTGACTTTGAAACTTAGAAGAGGAATCAATAATTGAAAAAACATTATATGACCACGAAGTGACCATAAAATTATATATCACAAGATCCTCAGTAGGCTCCAAAATTTAAGTGTAACCAAGATTTTGGAGGGTATTTGTCGTAGCGGCAACATATTCATGAAGGAAGAGTATGTAGGGTCATAAAACCATCTCCTCAAGCTCTTGCTCACATGGATATTAGTCCCATTGAAATTTGGAATAGAAGATATGGACACGTTCACTATAAGATAATACCCTCTCTAAGTCAAATGGTGAAGGACATCCCCAACATCAAGGAGGACCATGAAGGAGTTTGCAAAGAATGTGCTTTGGGAAAGAATACAGGAAACCTTTTACAAGCAGTGATACAAGGTCTAAAGAAATTCTATACCTCATTCATTCTGAAGTATGTGGTCTAATGTATGTTAAATCTCTTGGAGACCACCTATACTATGTGAAATTCATTGATGATCACTCTAGAAAAGCATGCCTATATCTTCTCAAGTCAAAGGATGAAGTGTTTGAAAAGTTAAAGGAATTAGATCTGAAGTATAAACCCTAACCGAAATAAATATAATGACCCTTATATCCAAAAACGGGGGTGAATATACATATAAGGAAATTATAGATTATTACAAAGAAACTAGCAATAAGAGGGAGCTCAAAGTTCCCTACAATCCCGAAAAAAATGGAGTAGCAGAAAGGAAGAATAGGACCATTGAAGAATGCATAAGAACTATTACATTTGATCAAGACCTACCAAAATTTCTATGGGGAGAAGTAGCCATGGCAACAATATACATAAAAAATATAAGTCCCAATAGAATCCTTGATAATATGAAACCGGAGGAAGCATTCTCAGGAAGTAAGCCATGTGTATACTATCTCTGAATATTTGGATGTCATGCACACATTCATGTTCGAAATGACAAGTGAAAGAAGTTAGACTCTACAAGTATGAAAGGTATATTCATTGGTTATAGCCTTTCACCAAGGGCTTATAGAATTTACATCAAATAATAAAGACAAATTGAAGTTAGCAAAGATGTTATATTTGATGAGAATCATGCCTACAGAAATCCAAGTATATACCTATTAAATCCGATGAAGAATATGCACAACTATTTGAAGAAGAAAAACAACATGACAAGTCTCCTATAAGTCAAGAAGAAGAAGGAACAAGTGAACCTATTCAACCTACAATCGCTATTGAAACAAAGAAGAGGCCAAATTGGCTAAAAGCTACACTTGAAGATGTCGAAGGACATGGAGCAGAAAAAGGAAATTTTAAAGAAAGTAAAAGACCAAAAAGATACTAGGGATATGTAGCATACATGACAAAGTTAATTTAAGCGGAACCAACTACCTTTGAATAATCCTCTCATCAAGAAGAATGGAAGAAAGCAATGCAAGAAGAATATCAATCTATCGTGAAGAATTGGGTTTGGGAAATTGTTCCTAGACCTAGTGATAAATATGTTGTCACTTCAAAATGGATTTACAACATCAAACATTCCATTGATGGAGGAATATAAAAATACAAAGCAGGATTTTTTGCAAGGGGTTTCTCTCAAAAGGAAGGAATAGACGATGAAGAAACATTTTCTCCCACTACCAGGTACACTACTATCAGATCTTCGGTCTCTTTAGCAACCACTATGGGATGGAATATCCATCAAAAACAACCTTTATAAATGGAACCATAGATGAAGAATTATATATTGAACAACCAAAAGGCTTTGAGATAAATAGCAGGGAAATTCACGTTCTGGGATTAAAGAAAGCCCTATATGGCTTGAAATAATCTCCTAGGGATTGGTATGCAAGAATGGATGCCTATCTTCTAAGGATTGGCTTTGTAAAAAGTTCTAACAATGCAAACCTATACATAAAGATAGTGAAGAATTAACCAGGTATTATATTGTTATATATGGATGATTTATTTGTTACAGGTGTGGAGCGAAGAATTCTAGAATGTAAGAAAATTTTGGCAGTAGAATTTTAAATGAAAGATATAGGACTCTTTCATTACTACTTGGGCTTAGAAGTTTGGCAGAAACCCGGTGAAATATATTTTGGTCAAGGAAAGTACATAATCAAGATGTTACAAAATTTCGGTATGATCATTCGAAGCCTATGACTACTCCCATGATCACAAATCTAAAGAAGTTGAGAAGCTTTGACTCTAGTCCCAATGATCCTATAAGTTATTATAATTTGGTGGGATCTTTGATGTACTTAGTGAATACTCGACTTGATATATGCTTTGATGTAAATGTTCGTAGTCAATTTCAGTTTGAGCCTCATCATGACCATGGGATAGCTTCTAAGCACATTTTAAGATACTTACGTGGAACTATTCATCATTGCCTAAAGTATGATGGTAAGGAAGTTAGATTGACATGTTTTATTGATTCAGACTAGGGTGGCAGTGATACAGATGGAAGAAGTACTACCGGTGGTTGTTTCAGCTTAGGATCCACAATGATTTCATGGATGAGTAGAAAAAAATATCTTCTCGCTTTAAGTAGTGTTGAAGTTGAATATGTTGTTGCATGTGAAGTAGGAAAAGAAGTCGTTTGGTTGAGACTCTTATCAGATTTGTTTGAAGGGAAACAGGATCCTACAATGATAAATTGTGATAATTAAAGCAACATCAATATTTTTGAAGACCACGTTTTTCATGCTAAGATGGAGAATACTAACAACAATTACCACTACATTAGAATTTTGGTACAGGATGGGGTTTTGAAGCTACAATATATTCTGATAGATGAGCAGGTAGCTGACGTGTGAATGAAGTCTCTTCCAAATAAGAAGTTTGAATATTTCAGAAGTATGCTTGGATTGGTTGATAGTACAATTTTAGTAGATAGGGAGAGATAAAGCATCTTTGGGAAACAAGATGCTTGGGAGGATTTCTGGTTGACTTGTGATGATGTCTTTATCCCAAAGTAGGGAGGGTATTGTTGGTCTTGTGGAGTTCCAACCTTGGATATGATACCTAGATCCCTGGGTTGGTGTTAGAGCTAAATATTGATGGTACCTGTAGAGGCTAAATCTGGGAACACACCTTAGTCCCACTTGGTTAGATACCATGTTCAAGTATCTAATCTGTAGCATTGTGTGTGCTATAACTCTTCATAGATTATGTCATTTTGATTTCATCCATGTACCTATGTATATATGTAATTATGAATACCTCCATAGTTAAGAGGGAGTGTTGAAGAATGTAACTAGTGTCGGTCTTCCTAATTGTATTTGTCAAAAGAAAAGAAAAATAAATTTTATTGTAAAATAAAAATAGTTTTGAAGCATGGGTTTCATGCTTTTTTATTTATTTTTTAGGTCATAGCCTCCATTGAATGCTTATATGGTTTTTCAAGGGTCAAAAGAGTCTTTGTCACATTTATTAGACCCTTCCTGGGATTTTGTATCATGTAAAGAAAATTATTCTTGAGTCAAAAGTGTCCTTTGTCACCTCCTCACCAATTCATTCCTATCCTGATGAATTCAGCCCAGATTAGGGTTATTCAATCTAACATATGCACTATAAATAGAGGCAGTTCGACTCATTTGGAAACAACACTCACAAGTTCGATCTACAAGAGAAAGAGGACGAAAAAGAGAGTGAATTGTGGAAGAATAAGACCTAATTCAAGGAAGAAGTTAAATCGAAGTTTGGAGCATCTCTCTCTCTCACATGTGAGTTTTCTAGGGTTTTTGGGCAAGTTGCATGGGACGCAATTTCTATAGTAACTCCACGTCTGAAATTCTATAGTTGGGGGGGAGAAATTCTGGATCAAAGCAGGTTTTGAGGAGTTGAAACTTGGAGGATTTGGAAAATTTTGTCTACAAAAAGGAAGGGTTGACTGGTGATTGGAGGAAGTCTTTGTCTAGGTCAAAAGGGTCTTAAATTGTCTCATTTTTTATTTAATCTACTAGTGGAAGAGTTGGATTGGGTTTTCCCCTGGATAGGGGTTTTTCCCTGACTGGGTGTATAGATCTTGTGTTCCTTGTTCTTGTGATCTTCATACATTTTGATTTGGTAATTTCTTAATGAAGATAACATAATTATGAAGTAAAAGAAGCCAACATACATCACAAGTAATTATCAAGAAAAAGAGGAATTAAACCCTAATATCTACATGCATTGATTTCTCAACAACATTTAATTAACATCATTAAGTTGATAAAATACCCATCGTCCATAGGTGAAATCCAAAATTTACCAACATAAAACCCAAAAAATGTATCCTATCTCGGATGAGTCGATCCCCTAACTGTTTATTGACCCCAATGGACCTTTTGACCATCTGTTATATTTGTCATTTCAAATTTTAGTAACCTCGTCAACTAGATTTGTCATTCCTAATTTTAGTAACCTTGTCAAATCCGTCGAACTGTTGATGGAATTTTCCATTGTTAACTAGATTTAATGTGATCCCCTTGTAAATTATTCACATATTCTTTAGACCACTTATGTAGTAGATTTTGGAAAGTTATGCAACAAATCTAAGATAATTTACATCATAAATTGAAGATGATTATCTCCATTGAAAAAAAAAAAACAATTTAGTAACAACATCTCCACGTCTAGCTCAAATGGTTGTAGATTGGGTAAAGATTCTCACCAAAAATTCTCTTCTTCTTCATATATGAGTAATTCGTGAATATAAGTGATTATATGCATACACATATTCTTATATAAGTAATGCATTAAATAAATATTTATGAGTAATTCATGAATATAAGTAACTATATGCTTACTTATTCTTATATACATAATACATTAAATAAATTTTTCTTTCGTGGAAGGGATTATACCAGAATTTATCACATTCACTTAACAAGATTTATACTGCCATTTACTAACCCTAAATTTTTTGGAGACATTGCTTCATAAACACCAACCTATATCTATCTTAACTTTGGATCTACCAAACATCAAGAGGGATCAAATCTCTTTTCTCTAAAATATGTTTGCACCTCAAGAGATTTTATGCCTCTCAACGCTTGGTAGATCCAGTGTTAAGATGGATCTAGGCTATATATATAACATAAGAATACCATTAAAAAAACCATGGATTGTCAAAACCTAGAGCCCAAAACCCATAAATGGTACATTGATGATTTTACCTCAATTATATTTTAATTATTATTTTTATTTTAAATATTAATTTTAATTTTTTTATTTAATTTAATTTAATTTTAATTTTTACGTAATTTGACCGAGTCAAAATATTTACATAACACGACATTACAAGAAATTATAACATCTCTTCAATACCGCATTGGAGAGCACCTCTTGTTACAACAAGAAATTGTAAAGTTGGAGATTCAATATCAATTCCCGGGAATATTGAAACTTCAGACATTCTTCATATTACCAAGAATAATTGTCCATCATAAACTAAATAAATCTTTGCAATATTTGTGAATCACGTGTAAATAATGCAACCATATACCTTAAATGGTCGGTAAATGTTGATAGGCATTAATCCATAATAGGTATCAAGATACTTACCTCATGATACATCTCACATTGCAAAGATTAGAAAAAATTATAAAATTTAAATAAATTATAACATTATCATAATAATAATAATTATTATTATTATTATTATGAAAATAATTAATATATGAGTTAAACATATATACATTAAAAAAAAAAAAACATGTAACAAAAAAACGTAGTAAAGAAACAATAATAAATAAGTGTTCAATAACACTTGTGGACGTGACATTTTTTTAAATTAATTATAATTAAATTGAAAAATAAAAAGAGCATGACCCCGATGGGGGTGGATGGTTAGGAAAATGGTGGGGTAGGGGGGGCGGGGGTTGTGCCAACCACCCCACTGACTCCCGAGGCTCATAAAGAATGGGGGCGACATGGCATGCCCCCTCCCCCATGCACCATACATGCCGCATTAAATTTTAAAGCATGGTGGGCCTTGATTGCAATTTTGTGATCCTTCCTCATAGCTGCTTGTAAAGGAAGTTGGTTTGGTGCTTCAAAGGGTGGCAGGGTAGGCTTAAAAATGGCCCAGTAAGCCTAGTTCTCAACTACAATGAAGGCCATTCTCTATTCTAATGGTTCTATTCGATGAGATTATGTAGTTTTCAAAAGCATGACATTGACACTTGGGACCCTGGTGTTATGAAAATAATATTCTCCTAAAAGGTGGTGATCATGGACGGGGATTGGAAGAAGGTTCATAATTGTGTTGTAGGCTTCCAATGATGCTTCCCTCTCTTCACTCAGTTTTTTTACAAGGTAACTCAGAGTCCCTCATTGTCTGGTATACAATTTCTGTCGTAGTGATTTGCGAGTTGAATTTTAGGTTATGGCTCCCTACTTATTCTATTTTGGGTGTTGGATTTTGTGGTTTGCCTAGTTTGCTACATTTGTCTTTGTGCACTCTATATTGGTTTAAGTCTTGTGTGTTCGGCCTAAATGACAAGATGTAGGCCATTCTCTTTTCTTTTATCTCATATATCCTCCATTGGCTTTGCATTAGCTTGGTCGGAACGACAATGTTTATACTGTGTCGGATTTATCTAAGGTCAGTGGGATTTCACCTTTATTTGTTTCCTTGGGAACGTGTAAAGTCGCAACCCATAGGCTCTAATAGTGTCAAATTCTTCCTACGATGTTGCTCTTCCCTGGTGGCATGGGGGGACCTTATCTAATCCGGGTTTATGAAGGAACGCAATAAAATACAGAAATAGACATAAACACAGAGATGCAGTGGAAACAATACTTCATTTTATTAATAAAAGAATGACTGAAATATGCTTACAGACATAATGGAAATAAAAATAGCAAGGTGTTGGTAGCATATCTCTGAGAAGAGATGTGGCGGCTATAGACCTCTAAACTATGTTACAATGAGGCTTGAGGGCCTATTAATTATTGAGAAACAATGAAAAACTCCAAACATCCAAAAACCTAACCCTAGGAGATGAAGCGCTAAAACTATAGGCCTCGTTTGGGTAAATTAGTGTTTCAACTTCCCAGGGACGTAACTTTGGCATACAATCTCTGTTTCACGCGCTCAATAGCTCGTTAGAAATATCTATCTGAGGACTAAAACTTTTGGTGCAAGATAAATAGTCCATGTCGCTCTCGATTTTCCCAAAAAATGTCGTTTAGGGCCTCAAAACGGCTCCGGAAGTTCAGGACCCGAAAAACTGCCAAAAATAGTAATTTGTGCCGAAACTAAAAAATTGAAAGAGACAATGGTGGGGCCCCAAGTGGAATAGGTGGGTGGCCACCAATATCCACCTGGATCATTAAGGCCCCAAAACAGATCTGGGAGTGCAAGACCCGATAACCTGCTAAAAATAGTAAGATGTGTTGAAAGTGAAAAGCTGCAAGAATTGATGGTGCGGGTCCAAATGGAATAGGTGGATGGCCACCAATATCCACCTAGATCATTCTCCTGAGGCTTATTTTTTAATTCTCTAAGCCTTGTTTCACTTGGTACTTGGCTAGCCTTATCATTCCACGCTAGTGTGACCGAGCCCATCGAGGTGTTGGAGAGAGGGGACAGTCAAGCAATCCTCAACCAGAGGCACAACCCAAGGTAGAAGCCGTGATTTTTAAAGTTGCGAACTCACCCAAAATGTAGAATGAAACTCATTGATTAGAATGGATTTGCTTGAAGAGAATGTCACAGAGTTCAACATCTCCATTCAGTCGCCCTACACAGGCAACTAAAAACACTTTTGGAGTAGCTCCTAAAGGAAAGGCATGATGACCACAATGAAATTGTATCTTCCATGAATGACCTTCATAGGAACCAATGGCATATGCAGGACAACTTGCCCCATTTTTACCAGAACCAATAGCACATGCAAGAAATCCTGAAATGTCTAGATGGCCAATTGGCCCATATGGAAAAGCATATACATTGTGAATTTCAACCTTCGCCTCCCATTGGTTCAAGGTCGTAGAATCCTTCTTTGGTAACTTCATCAGAATCCTAATGGAAATTTGTTGCATCTTGATCTTGTTGGTATTTTGGTTTTGTATTGTCTTTGATTTTTGGACTACAAACTCATTTTTACATGGTGTAATCATTTTTGGAGACTACCTACTGACTAACAAATCTGGTAAGAGTGAGACTGGTAGGATTTTGGAAAATAATGGGTAGTGATGTAATATTTCCATATAAATGAAAATTTTAAACTTACAAAAAAAATGGGAATAACTACCTTTGAGATAAATCTCAACCCTCTATCTTCACTGTTACTAGAAATATTCCATGAATATTAAATCCCTACCATCCACTTGATAATTATTGATAATTAAATTAAAATTTTGGAAGCCCTATTCCAAAATAAACACACGTACGTTGTGAGTTTATACCCACCAAAATTTATGCATTTCTCAACAAAAATTTAGGTAAGAGTAATATAGTAAAAATTAAGTTCTCCACTTCTAGACATCAAAATACTCCCAATAAGCTCATGTAAATATCTTGTACACTCACATTTCCATACATTTTGACTTAAAATAAATCAAACATAACTTTATATGTCTAAAGGAGTAAGTATATATACCAAAGTCATTTAAAAAAAATTTCACTATCACAAAATTAAATATTACAAATTTCACTCCACTCTAGTAACAACCAAGTTTCTACCAAATTTACCATGCCTCCATTCATTACACTATCCCCTCGTATATAGTAGATATTTCAAACATGCATTATTGTGTTTACTCTAGCTATGCACTTACACCCTATGGATTTTATTGAGATTTATAACAAGTAAGGCTTAATCTTCCTGCAAGCTCAATGGCATAGATTATACTATGTAGAAATTATGTTGTAGATATGCAACTGCTCATGAAGTTTTAACCAAAATCACAAGACACAAACCTACTCTAATATTCTACAAACATCATTTCACAATTTAGAAAAAAAATTTCATGCATACAATAATAAATCATACACATGAAACAATTATTTTTATTTGGGGAAAGCAATATGTTATAAACCCTAATGTCTCTTGCATTAATCAGAAGAATAGAGATGGATTACAATTTCTTTGCTACACTGAGCTCACCTTGCAAGCACTCAAGCTATCTCACTACTCACTGAAGGCATATGACCCAAACTTAGTAAATTTTTGCCTTGGGATTGAGCTCCTATTTCCTTGCACTGTCCTTGGAGGAATTAGCCCCTATTATTTAGGAAATTCCCTCACTTGGATTGCGCAATTCCTCTAGGTCCTTCCTCTGACTGCATGGAATACTTGTACACTTAGTACTAGTCTACAACTGATGT
The DNA here is from genome assembly GCA_034641835.2 of Pinus albicaulis. Taxonomy (NCBI): domain Eukaryota; kingdom Viridiplantae; phylum Streptophyta; class Pinopsida; order Pinales; family Pinaceae; genus Pinus; species Pinus albicaulis. The sequence goes on along the minus strand of CM076571.1, from coordinate 672,142,384 downwards.
TACACTACCTAGGAATCTCCATTTCAACTGGGTAATTCAAATTCTCTACATGCACTAGCTATTTTGGGTTGATTGATCAGTTACCTGGATGATCACTAAGTTTGACTGAAGTCCCACTGCACAACTTGACTCTCTGCTAGTTCTTCCAATAGTTGGAACTAGTTTAACTGAAAAACCCTTAGATAATTGACCTTGATTGCTACGAATTAGCAATCACACATGCTAAACTAAACTCTAACTCCTGCAACTTGAATTTATTAAGTAAACTAGGTGACACAAGCCATGTCACTCAAGTTAACATCATCCAAGTTGTTTGTTGATGTGGAAATTCATTTTTTCTCAATTTAATCAAGGCAAAATCAAATTGAGAATTTATGGCTGAATTTTTCAACACTCCCTCTCAGCAAGAAAGGGTTTATCAACCACCCCTAACTTGCACCTATGGAACTCAAACTTCCCTCTTGACAAGGCCTTTGTCAAAATGTATGCATCTTGTTCCTATGTCGAAATGTACTGCAACAACATGATCCACCTTTACACATAATCTCGTAGATGGTGATACCAAATATCTATATGCTTGGATCGATCATGAAAACGTGATTTTCAGAGATCTTGATACAACTCAATAGATCACAATGGGATCCATCATCTGACCAAACAATTTAACAAGTATCTTTCTCATCCATATAGCCTGACAAGTTTCTTGACTGGTAGCCATGTATTCTAGTTTTTCTGAGGTGAGTGCAATAGATTTTTTCTTCTTGTTGTACCAAGAAATTGCTATGGAACAAACACTAAAAATTCCACTTGATGTACTCTTCTGGTCTGATGGAATTCCTACCCAATCTGCATCTATGAAGCCATGCAACTTCACTCCCTTTGTCTGTTTGTACCATAGTACAAACTTGGTAATGCCTCTGAGGTACCATATAACATGCTTAGCTTCCCTCCAAAATAAATTGGTTGATTGAACCATAGCTTGGCTAAATTGATTGAATGCATAGCACATATATGGTTGTGTGTTCACAAGATACATGAGTGAACCACCAACTGCCGGTAAATAGTATCATCCACTTCCTCACTTATATTGGCATCCTCTTTCCTCTAGTTGATCGCTAAAGGAGTCTCCATGGGTTTGCATTTGTCCATGCGGAACCTATGAATCATCTGGTTGGCATACTTTCCCTGAGAGACAAACAATTTCTCTTCTCCTTGCCACACTTCCAAACCGAGGAAGTAGTGCATGAGACCCATGTTCTTCATTTCAAACTTTCTTTCAAGGTCCTCCTTGCAAGATCTAATCATTTGTTCATCACCAGTTGAAATCAAATCATCTACATATAAGACAATAATCAATAATTTACCTTCTACCAAAATATGATAAAGCTTTGCATCTGCTTCATTTTTGGTGAAGCCCAAATCGGTGACATAGCTATCAATTCTGACGTACCAAGCGTAGGGTGCTTGCTTGAGACCATACAACGTTCACTTGAGTTTGCACACATGAGGCTCTCAATAAAAAGTCTCAAAAAATTCTAGTTGCTCGATATACACCTCCTCCTCAATAACTCCATTAAGGAAAGTTGGTTTCACATCCATTTGGTGAACATTCCACCCCATCTATGTAGCTAGAGCATCAATTGATTTGATGGATGAGTACCTTGCTATAGGAGCAAAGGTATCCTCATTTTCAATCCCTTCAACCTAAGAGTACCCCTTGGCCACAAATCTGGCCTTGTACTTTTCGATACTTCAGTATGCTACATGATTTACCTTGAAGATTCATCACGAACCAACTATTGACTTATCTTCTTGTCTTGGGACAACTTACCAAACATTGTTTCTGGCAATGGATTTGTACTCCTCCACCATTGCATTAACACATACAAGTTTCTCTACAACTTCCTCGAAAGAGGATGGCTCAGTCTCTACAATATCTATCATCAGATCCATGTATCAAGTGTACTAATATGGCTACCTTCTCTACCTGTGTTGATTTTAAGGAGCACCCACATTTTCCCTCACATCCTGCACAAGTCTCTCATCTTCCCTGGTCCTTTTCCTACCTTCTCTAGATGGTTCTGCTTGAGTGGTGGTCTCCACTCTTTGCCCCTTAATTTATGGTTGCTCCACAACTTCCGGAGGTTCCTCCTTTGTAGCTAAAATTTCCTTTGAATTGGATCATTATGTTGTTTGTCATCCATCTCAATGAATTTGGAGTAGAAAAAGTGGAGGAATCAAATCACGAGACCGTTTTTACCAAGGGGACCCAGTTTGGCGAAACAAGGTCTGAAAACTTTTGGGAGCGTTTTTAGGCATTAAATGACATTTTTTTGGGGTAAAACTTTGTAGCTTTAGCGACATGTTTTTCTACACACAAAGACATTTCCAATAGTGCAAGAATTGCACCAATCAAAGTCTATATGCAAAATTTATGTCACTTAGAAGTTGACCTTCATGTTTTCACACCTATAGTTCGGGAGGATGTCACATAAACCCCCATTATTCATGGAAAATGGGCTAGCCACGTGTTTGTGATGTAAAATACTCTAGAATATTCTATATTGTAATTCTAGTTAAGAGTTTATGTAGTCAAAATTAACCACTAGTAGGATATCGAGCTATGTTATAACCGAGCCACAAGGAAGAAGAGACATTCCATTCTTTCGAGAGATTTATTTCCATAGCTAAGAAAATATAGCCAAGAGAAATAGGAGGTAGAGCACACAGAGAGGATATCTACATTGTAGCAGTCCACAGGCCACATGTATTACTTCTTTGTACCTGCAGCCATATTTCCAGACAAAGAAAGAGAATGAAGTGGCCTCACCTTCCAGCTGGGTTTTCTCCCAAAAGGGTTTCCCAGAGAGAATATATTGTGTCTTATGTGTGCTTGTGAGCTTATTTTGTCGTTATCTGCTTTTCTACATCATTTATATTTGCATTCATCCACTAATTATGGTTAAATTTACATATTTTTTATATAATATTATCATATTTGTTATGGTGAACTGTTAAGTGGAATATCCACACCAGTTTATGGATCATTTGGTATAAGAGCATGTTTCTTTAGGTATTTTGTGGAGATTGTAGGGATCTAGATCGGCAAGGTCGAAAGTCTTAAAACCCTAATAATGGCTGACAAATCTATAAAAGAACCTCGTGATCCTACATAGGTGAGGTTTTCGCGACTTGAAAAACAAGTCGCAGATATAAACCACAATGTAAACCTCCTCATTGCATCCCTAAGCAATAATATGGGGATTGGAGAAGATGGGGATTCGAAGGCATAGGAAAAATAAAAAGGGGGATCGGGAGATCAAGAAGACATGGAGAACCAGCCGAAGAAAGAACCAGGAAAAGATCAACCTAGTTCAAGTGTCATGAATTAGTCCCCATTTAAAATGGAAGAAAAAGTCGATATCAATCCATACCACAACAGGATCAATGCTCTGAAGCTAAACCATTGGTTGCAACAACTATAATTTTATTCCAATGTCCATTAGATCGAGGAAGGGAAAAATATCTCATTCGCGCAGTTGAAATTAGAGGGTCATGCACTGACATGGTGGGAAAGCCACACGGAAACCTTGAGGTTGGAGGGAGAACCTCCAGTGAATAAGTGGGAAGATTTCAAAATACTAATTAAGTCACGGTTTTATCCCATTGGGTACATGGAGGCCCAATGGATCCGATGGAATTACTTCAGGAAAAATCTAGTACAAAGCGTGCAGGAGTACACCACATAATTCATAAATATTGCTATAATGTTGTGTATCTCTCCAAAGAACCCAGATGTACTCCTCAAGTCTTTGGGGGGTCTACACCACCATCTGTGTGATAAAGTGATGTTGTTCAAGCGCAAATCGGATGACGAAGCTTGTGTACAGGCACAATACCTGGAGAACATAGGCCTGAAAAAAGCGCAATCAAGTGGATCATGTAATATTCCTAAAATTAGCCTACAGCTAATGGGAATATTAAATTTTGTTTCTTATACTTAGTAGGTGAATAAATGGGTGAAAGAGACCCATACTTGTCTTATGATAGCATAAAATCCCTCTTGCTGTGGAAGGGGATAACTTAGTGGCTGGATTTTTCACTTCCCGTGTGTGAACAGGAAAAGGATCATGTTGATTCAGTCAAGTTGACCAAGTTAACAACGCAGCATGGAGGAGCAGTCTTGATAGAGCTACAACGCAGTTTTGGAGGGAAAGGATTCACATGGTGTTGGAAACCCTAATAGGTGGGACCCAAGGTGAGGAGGCTCACAAACCTTATAACGAGGAAGATAGCAGACTTTTGGGGTTAGCTTATGGATTATTGATTTTGGTCCGCTTACACTATTTGCAGTCTCTTGCTGTTTCGCAGAGTTGCAGTGCTACTCAGAACAAGGCATTCCTGCTTAGGGATTCCTTATCCTTCATTGCGTGATCTCTTGGAGGAGTTATGTTCTTCATTTCCCACATCTGGCTTGTGTTCAAGCATCCTCCTTCAGCCATAGCGTTATTCCTGTAGCAGGGGACGTTGTGTTGCAGGGTGTTGCAGTGGGAGACTCACAACACCAACTCTTGAGCTTATCTTTCAAAGGAGGGAGATCCCCTTGCTTTTTAAGATCTGTACAGGAGGTTTCGGAGCTCATTTGACATCTTGGCATGTGGCCATATCACCTTCCATCCTCTATAGTGCAGTTAGCTTCAGAAACTACGTCATTTTCTAGAGTGCAGTAGTAGCAGGGTTTGATCCCTTGCTTGTGAGCTTGTTTCTTGGAGGAAGCGCCAACCCTTCTCCCGAAAAGCTCTGTACTTAATTCTTCTTATGTTATTTGTATATTTCAGTCACATATATACAGTGTTTTAGAAAAACTTCATTTTTTTCAGATCCGGATATGCAGATCTGCTCCTTGTAAATTTGTCTCTCATGAAACCCTTGTCGGGTTGATCTTATTTTTGTATAAAGAGGGAGGGATCTCCATTTTCTCAGCCATTGGATACTTTTAGACTCCGGATCTGTTATGTCATGTTACTTACTGCATAAACCTCCATTAAAGTAATGCTTTCATGTGCTTCAGTCTTTTCTGCTACTGTAAGTCATGGGGTTTGGGCTTAATTAAGGTGATATGACTTGGGGAGATTTGTTTATGTTGGCTAGAGAAATTTGTTTCACCTTTAAATCTACATGTGAGTTGTATATGATGTATTATAAGGGATCCAAGTCCCATTCCTCACAGGTATAACGTTATTTTCTGAAGACAGTTGTTTTATTCTTTATATTGTTGCATTTCCCCACTTGGGAAGTAGGATATAGGCCATATGCTTGCTGAGGTTCTTCCATCTACTAGTGAGATGTTATTTTCCACCTAATGAGCTGCTCTGCATTTCCGACTCTCACGGGTTTGGTGAAGCTCCAGGTACGAGTGTCTGCAGATATTCTATTTGTTGTAAGAAAATTCCCTATTTTGGGATATTACGGATCGAAACGGAAGAAGCAACATGGGGCTTCTAGGAGGAGAAGAAGCAAAGAAGCACAGGAAAATATACAGAAATGCCCAACATCCATGAGAAAACCGATGCAAAGATCCTAGCAACCACTACAACATTTATGTGAGCACTCTACGAGAAGTGTTGGAAGTCACCATCTGCGGATAAAGCACGGAGGAAACAAGAAGAAAGATAATAAGAAGAAGAGATCTCACTGACCACAGGATTCGATCAGCGAGTTGAAAGCAAGCTGGGATGTGGATGAGAAATCGTTGTACTTGTTAGTGAAGAGGAGGTAGGTGAATGCGAATACATCCTTCAGCTTTATGCGAGAGAATAAATGACCAAACTCTTCCCATATAAAAGATAGCACGGATCGAGAAGACAAAGATTTGTGTTGACGCGTGACTCGAGTTGATTTGAATGTCATTACTGTCGAGTTGGTCGGGGAATTTTGGGTTGGATGTTCGACGGTCATCCAAACCCATATCAATAGGATGGGTAAATAAGGATGCATAGGATTTAAAGTATCGCAAAACAATGCAAAAATTAGATTTTCTGCTCGGTGTTGATTTTATTGATGAAGTAGATACTGGATGTGGTTCCCCTTGATGTATGCGGAGTCATGTTTGGGAGTCCACACGTATACATGTGTGATGCAACATTCATGAGAGAGAGATATCCAATACCAACTCATCAAGGATGGAAAATAATTCATCATCTGTACGCACAAAGGCAAGTCGAGAGAATTTTCATGGTTGAGTGCCAGCAAGCCGAGAAATTGATGGGTTCCGGCAAGAAGTATGTTTTATTGTTTTTAGAGAAATTCTGATCTAAGAAAGGAGTCCAATAAGAGGCGAGGAATTCCCTGTACATTTTAAAATGAGAGCAACAATTCAGAGGATGCCAGGCTTACAAGGATGTGTTACGAGAGCTAAAGTTGCCACCTAAGGAAGAGGCTGGAGCACTAAGATCCAACTATTTCGGACTCCCATTGCCAAATATTGGGTTGTACGGGCGGTCTGCATTATAGAAAGCAAATGAGATGAAGAAACGGTGCGGTGGCTTCTAGAAACGAGGGAGTGTCCTTCAGCGAGCACATAGCCATGTGGGTGCACCCATCGTCATTGTGCCAAGAGAAGGATGGGACTTAAAGGATGTGTATAGATTGCGGGAGCGTTAGAATAAAATCATGCTCAAGAAGGCGTATGCACTGCTAGGATAGATGATTTGCTAGGTGAGTTGCAACAAGAAAAGAGTGTTTCACCAAGTTGGACTTGAAGAATCTCGATATCACCGAGGTTCCAGTGAAAGAAGAAGATACATGGAAGGCAGCCTTCAAAATCGAGGCAAGGTTTGTATGAGTGGTTAGTCATGCCATTTGGCCTATGTAATGCGGCGGCTCTGTTTATGAGATTAATAGAATCATAGCATACTACACACACTTTCACAGATTCCATTTCATTATTTTTCCATCTTGGATGATATGCTTAGTATATGGTGCTGCTTGGGAGGAGCATATGTCACATTTGACGAGCGGTGCTAGGAAACATTGAAGAAGTGCCAAATACTGGTAAATACGAAGAAGTACGAGTTTCATGCATGTGACCCTTGGTGTATTTGGGGTATGTGATTGATGGAGAGAGAAGCTGAAGATGGATCCTACAGAGATGGAGGAGCCATCATGAAATGGTTGGATGTCCTACTAATGTTTACCGTTGCAACTTTCATTAGGGTAACCACGGTACTTTCGAGAAAGTTCACAGCCTTATTTTCGGCGGTAGCAACAGCTCGCTCCATATGACAGCAAGTGGCAAGAGTTTCTAGTGGGGAAAAGAGCGACTATGAGGCTTTTGAGAGACACTAGAGAAGAATATCATTCAATCTGCGAGTTACGGCATTACCAAACTTGCAACGGCCCTTTGAAGTGGAGACAGGATGTGAGTGGGTATGCTATGGGAGTTTGTTGTGCTGCAAGGAGGAAAGGACCATTGCTACCGATACACGTGTGAAAGTATTTCTTGGAAGATTTCTTAACTGCTCTACCTGTAGTAAGGATCTCTTATGCCATGGTGCGAGTTGTGAAGAAGTGGAAGCACTATCTCATGGGAAAGTAAGCTGCACCATACTAGGCATTAAAAGTAGGATGTTTGCGACCCAAGCAATTTCATTTGGTGATCAGAAGTATAAAAAGGAAACACGAACAATTTGGCCCGATGTGCTTTCAAAGGCCACCCCATGAGGAAAATATTGTAGCTCTTTGGGACTCTTGTGCACATGGAGCTTTGTTCACCCATGATACATACGGAGAGAGGCATATTCGAGAGGATAGGGACTTCAGAGAAGGTGTATCGGCTGAGTTGCGAGTGGAGTCAGCGCTGCACGATGGAAACAACACCATTGACTACCATCTCGCGGGATGGGTTACTCTACCATGTTGGATAAGTTATGTGTTCCTAAAGGTGGGTGAGTTTCATTTGATCAAAAGAGGGCTCACACCTCGAGGTTGCAGGGAACTTTGGTGTGGTGAAGACCATGGCTTCAACTTGTAGAGGTATGTGTGTGGGCCAAGATGAAAGAGAAGATAGCTATGTTTCCTGCATCGGATGCATGAGTTTGTTGTGCCGGCAAGCCTAGCAAGAAAGAAACATTGTCTATATCATCCCTTGCCTGTACCTACTCTTCCTTGAGGAAATCATTTCCATGGATTTTGTGGGAGGTGGGAAGGGACATCACTACTTGTTCATGGTAGTTGATAGGTTCATCAAAGATGTGTGTTGTGATGCCCTATAAAAATGTCATCAACGGGCGAGAAGCAACAAACTTGTTCTTTGGACGGGTCTCGATGCACTTTTAGATACCAAGGAGCGTCGTTTCAGGATAGGGATACAATATTTCTCACGTTTGCCGATGGACTGTGTTGTGGGAGCGGGATGGAAAAAAGTTGAAGAGATCTGCACAACATTCCATCCATGAGGCGGAATGGGTAGACACTAAGAAATGCTTTCTGACTTTGGTGCAGGTACGACACGAGGATACTGACCATAGCCAAATGCGAAGACCTAGGGTATATACAACATTCCTCCACTTTGGCTTGAGTCCACACTTCTACATGAAAGTCCCCATTTGAGACTTGTTTAGAGATATCTTCCACCTTCAGTTAGATATTTCATATGGGAAACAAGGAGGAGTGAGGGAATGTCTTACAAGAGATGCTTTCGGGACTATACAAAGAATTATAGGAAAGATAAATCTTATCCATCCAGGTATGTGAGCACTTTCAAAACTCATGCAGATATGTATAAGGCGAGGCATGATCAACTTCGGAATAGAGAAATCATTCAAGGTGGGAGACAAAGTATGGATACAATTGAGCAAGGAGAAGGCTACGAGGGCCTAGTAAGAAAATCAAGGCTCTCGAGATATGGTCCCTTTAGAGATACTGGAAAGGAGTGGGTGATAATGCACCTATTAACTCGGCTTACCACCATATATGTGTACATTTAGTTAATTTTGAATGTGAAATTTGAAACTCTACGAGGCCTTCCATGCTAGATCGAGAAGAGGAACATGTCACTACCTTTTGTGGAGGATTTTCGGGCCGGCCGCTCGGGAAGAGTTGACGGAAGATACGGTTTTGCCAGAAAATGTCCATAACTTCATGGTAGGGCAACATGACCTTGCGAGATTGGGTTGAAGGGACAACTTCCACGAAAAGATAAATGGTAGAGCCGAGGGAGAAGGTGGAGGAAACATTTCCTCACCTCATTCATTAAAAGTATTTTTGGGAATCAAAAGAAAAATTCAAAATGGGTAGAGTTTGATCGGGTTATGTCGTTATATTGTTTTTCATCCATCTCGATGCATTTTGGAGTGGAAAAAGTGGAGGAATCATCTCACGAGTCTGTGGTAGCGATACCCAATTTAGCGAAATGTTTTGAAACCTCACTGTGAGAGCTCGAGGTGTCAAATGACATGTATTTTGGGGGTAAAAATTTGCCGGTTGGTGAGCATGTTATTCTACACACAAATACCTTTCCAACGATTGAAGGAAGTGCGTCAATCGAGTTTGTCCTGCAAAAAGTTATGCCACCACTCAAAAGTTGACCTTCTTGTTTTCACACCTATGGATCGGGAGGATGCCGCATCGGCCCCATTATTCATGGAGAAAATGTGCTAGCCATTGTGTTTGTGAGTGTAAAGGAGCTCTAGAGAGAGTCTATGTTTTAACTCTGGTTAAGAGTTGGTGTAGTCAAAGTATTGACCACTAGTAGAGCTTTATTGGAGCTGTATGTTATAACTGGGCCACTAGGAGGAAGAGAGAGCATTCCATTCTTTTCAGAGAATTTGTTCCATAATTGAGAAAATATAACCAGGAGAATGGGAGAGTAGAGAACACGAGAGAGCATTTGTGCATTGTGTGACCCATGGGCCATAGGAATTACTTCTTTATACTGTATGCCATGTTCCAGTTGACGAAAGAGATCCAAGCGGCCTCACCTTCCAAGCTAGGTTTTCTCTGAAAGGGTTTGAGGCTTGTAGCATGTCTCTCTTATGTGTGTGTGTGTGTGTGTGTGTGTGTGTGTGTGTGAGCTTGTTTTTCTGTTCTCTACTTTTCTGCACATAATTTATATTCGCACACATGCACTATATTCTGATTAAATGTGTAGATTTTTAATATAATGTTATCGGATCTGTTGACGAAGCTGTTCGATGGAATATCCCACGATAGTTTACGAATGCTCTCTGGCTCTATAATTAGACTGCCTTGCTCCGCAGTGTACCAATATGGTGACCTTCTCTCTGCTGCCGAATTAAAGGAGCACTCACATTCTCCACTCCACACATCTTTTCAAGTATCCTACGGCATCCTTAGTCCTGTGCCCTTGCCTTCTGGATATGGTTTTCTTGAGTGGTGGTCTCCATCTCTTTCTGCTCCACAATTTTTAATAATCCACAACTTCCTGAGGTTCACTCCTTTTGGAGATAAAAACTCCTCCTGCGAGTGGGACCTAAATATCCCTCTCAAGAGAGCACCGCGTGGCCTTCTCTTCATCAATTTTTGTCCCTTGGCTCTCATTGTCATTACGAGGGATGTGCGTACACCGGTGGTTGTGGGGAGTGTGTGTAACCTAAAAATGCATCCCCAACTCATGCCGGTCGTATCTATCTTCTTCACGGAATGTTAGAACATGGCGGTGGAAGTATAGGCTCGAAAGATCTTAAAGTGCGCACATCCTACTTCCTCCACGAGAAAGTCACTCCTCGAGTGTAATCATGCCCAAAAGTTTGGTGGGGACTTACATTGCCGTAAAATAGACGTTGTGTTGCATGCTTTGGCCCACAAGTGTAGAGGTAGGCATTGGTCATGAAACATCACCTGTTGCTTTCCCCATAATGCTACAATTCTTCCTCTCGACCACCTTTTTTGTTGCGGTTTGTGGGGTTTTGTCAACTCTCGTCGAATGCCTTATTTTGCACAAAAAAATTTAAACTCATTCAACACTTACTCACCTCCATTATCGCTCCTAAGAGCCTTCCACCTTCTCACTTGTTTCTTTCCTCACCCTCGCCTTGAACTAAACAAACTTGGAGAAAGTCTCCTCCTGTGCTTCCACATGAAGCAGATCCAAAACTTCCATAAGTATTCATCGATAAAGATGAAAAAATATCCCATGCTTGGGAATGAGGCTGTATCGAGAAAGGTCCACATATATCATAGACGAGATCCTTTCTAGGATTGCACGTGTGCTGTATTGTCTTGATCATGGAAAGTGGATTTTGTGTACTTCCCACAAAAATACATCCTTTGCATACATCTTTACAGCTCAGAAGTGCTCAAGCTTTCGAGGAGGCGTGTGGCGATCTCTTTTGTATGATCTTCTTAAAGCTCACGAGTACAGGCGGCCACGTGTGTATCCAAAAGTTCATCGACATCGCGACCCCGCACCTTCTACTGCTTTTGTGCTTAAAAGCGACTTTGATCGTCCACATCTAGACTTATATGGGTTCTTCACTTGAGACACGTTTTAGCTTCACTGTCTCGTGGCAATGTGTCTCGGAAATTCCTTTCATTTTCTAAAAGATCACATCATATCCACGGTCTTCCAAAAGCTGCAATAGAGACTGAGATTTTTCTTTGGGCACACGGCATGAATATGACATCCTTCAGCTCTGAACTGGGAATGCTATGAAAGGTGTGTCATGCAGCTTGACACGGTTGTGTTGCTTACCTTTCCGTCATCCCCCATATCCAATGTGCATCTACAAGTGTTTCTCCTCCCGAGGTCCAGCAGAAAAAGTATTTATTCCCCATCACGTCGAATGAGGCACCTAAGTCCAAGTACCACATACAGTCCCCATCACTTGTGTTGGGCATGCGTGCGATGAGGGTAAATTCAAGCTCAGAAATTCCTTGAAGCCAAAGCTTCACCTTTCTCCTCTGAGATATTCTTTCTTGCCTTCTTGTGTGGACACTTTGGCGGCATATTACTGAATTCATGACAATTGAGGGATTTAATTTTTGACGAATCTTTCTTCTCCTCCTCATGGCCAGATTACACGGTTTGCGGTGGGTGAGTTGTCCCCTTTTCCCTTCTTTGCCTTTCCTGGCTTTATTATGTACAGGATTATGGATTACGGATAAAAACATTCTTCCCTAAATGTGGTGCTTATGCATTTTTAGAACAACGGTCCGAAATACTTTGAGAAGATACTTTTCTAACGGTGAAATAGACACACATAATAGATCAAGAAACACTAACTGGAATCAATCGCTTCAATACCAACTTATGTCGCTCTTGTTGTAGGCTGCAAATCCAAAATGCTGAGATCGCCAAAATATTTCTTTGCAATAATGAACACTAAAGCATGACAAAGAGATTGCAATATAAAGATGGCTATTCACGTTAATCGAGTTAAATAAATGAAACATGACCACTGTACATACGAGATAAGAATCCATAATATGAAAGACATGAGCTTATACGAGATACTTATATGTGGGAAAGTAAGAAAGCAACTTAATCTTTGATTAATGGATAGAAGGGGGAGGTTTCAACCTGACGATTGATTTGATGTCACCAACTCACGGCATCATCCGACCTCATCACGATGAACATCTCTCCCGTGACATATCACTCCAAATCAAACCCTCGTGGGAATCCAGCTTGACATTTCTCTACCAAAGTTCTTCGTCTCAAGCACTGAGGATCTATGCTCAATTTTATAGATGAGTTGAAGAGGTAGTTTCACAATCAATTACTTTCTAATAATAGGCAAGACATGTTCCCAGGCTACGGAGGTGCTCAAATGGACACACTGGATTCTGAAGTTTGACTCATATGCACTCTTCTAGAGAGCCTGGCAGCCAGAGTGGAGATTAAAACACGATGAGAACTTCGCTCCCCAATTTGACTCAACACCCTGTGAATGCAGGAAGACGCTGCAGAGAAACCTTGAGTGGGGTTCACATACGCAAAGCGCTTAGCCCTTGAGAGCGTGTTGGCGGTCTCCTAGGTGATGTAGGCATGTTCTTCAAATCTTGGAAGCCTTGCAAAGGAAGTCATGCATGATTTCTTCTTGTTCTTTGTCTTGGGGCATGTAGCAAGCTATAGAAATGATAAGGGATGATAGAGCGATATTCATTGGTTGCAGGGATGATCGTCTAGTTTAACGCAGAATCATTAGAAATGGTACCCAAATTTGACCACATAACGGTTGCCCCTAAAGCATGAATTCGAATAATAACAACAATATTTTTGAATAGAGATGCTTTACCTATCGTGTTGGGCTGGAGGCCGAAGGCAGTGAGACCTACATCAATCTTACAGTACATTTACATCATGATATATCCTCTTGATGCGGGAATTGCGAGGAAAGGCATTCCCATGCTCGGCACATGAAACGTATCTAATAACATGTACATAGATGCTTGATTCGTCTACATTAGATATGTTTGCCCATACTGGAGACATGCCTACGGATATGAGGCCCATGTTCATATGACGATCTACCTGTGAGGTCACGCACGTGTGATGTGCACTAGCTAATATTGAAATCGCGACTTGGATGGATTTGAAACTAGGTTGGGGTCTTCTTATCTCGTTCACTCGATCGTTCGAGGTACAAGTCTAGCCATGCGAATATATGATTTGTGAGTCGAAGATGAAGCAATGCATCGTTTGATTACACGACCAATGATGTGAAAGTGTTAAAACAGCGAGAGAACCACCGTGATGTTAATGGCCCTCAAAGATGCTGCAGGTTTTCGTCGTGAGGCGTGAATAGATGAGTTTTGAGGTAGAACGCCATATTTCGGTCAAAATTAAGGTAGTGAGGATATTGTCGATGTTGTAACAAACCTCATGGTATTGGAATATCGATGTTTCTAAGTGAGACTTCACGGATGATGATTTGAGCGTCGGCGGGAAGCCACTTTATTGCTGGCGGAGAGTGCTGGATTCCAAAGATAAAGATTATGAATTGATATAGCGATTTTCGATGATTGTCATGAGAAATGAAAGTTTTATGAGTATTGCGGAAGGATGAGTATTCAACTGTATGACTTCTCTGCAAACATATGGCGACAACTTTGAGATGAATTGGCCGGCAGTGAACCAAAAGGCAGGAAGTGAAAGGTATGATGAACCATAGGTATGAATGAACCATCAAGAATATTACCCAACCCAAATAGTCACGGTGATCGAGGTGAAGTGTCATGTTCAAGAAGCGACCTAATGCAGTAAAGTTCTAATTCACTTTCCAAACATTTTCCAGTCATTTTTGACCAATACCTCTTTATTTTTTAACAAACTTGAAGATAACATATGCTTGATCCATAATTCAAACCCTTCGTGAACAGTGACATCAGCCTTTAATGATTACGTTGTAAGTCTAGTGATGGAATGAAACTCGATTCACTTGCCATGAGTGACAGAAAGCTGATACTCTATTTTATGTTTTAACGAGCCTAACGATAGTGACGGCCGGTCCTTTTACTATTTAGAGAGTTTGAAAAAAGAGGACGATAGAAAACTCCATAAGTACTTTTTCGTAAAGTTGTCACTCGGATCCAAAAAAGTGTAAAACAATGTGCGAGAGAACCTCTTTAATCATGTTTGACTGCCGTGTTCCTTTCTCGTAAATGATCTATCTGGAATTACTGGAAAGGGTTAAACATCTATGCGAGTAGATCATCAATTCATTTACATTTTACGAGCTTGAGACAAGTGCTGGAAATCTTTTCACATTATACTTGGTTTTAGAAAAGAGGCTAAAAGAAGACTCGACGGTTCCTTTTTTGTTTGCAGTAGAAAGCTCGAAAAGAGGATAGTGCGCTTCAAGTACTTTTCGTTTTTAACAAAGGAAACTCGAAAAATAAGGATAAGAAAGCGTGCTTTGCGGTCAAATCATTCTTTGAAATAAATGTTTGCATGACTAATCTGTTCATTAGTTGTAAAACCTTTTCAAAACACAACATCAAATATGGATAAAAAATACCTGGCTCGTGATAAAAACAAAATAAAACCATAGTCACGACAATACTATATTCATTTGCAAATAATCAAATAGGCCATATTTAAAAGAGTTTTTACTATTCATTTTTACCATTCAATACTTGCCATTTGCATTTTGGAGCTGCGAACTTGTTTTTGCCTTTTGAACTTCAGCTTTGATGATTGCGATCAATTATGTGGATAGTTTTCATCGCCGTTTGATCCGGAGTTGGTGCTACTGCAAGCCCTCTCTGTCTCTCAATAGTCTCATTCATGTTTCCTTTTATTACACTTTTTAGGGATTTGGGCCCTCTGCGCAGAAGTGCTGCAGAGAGGGAAACACACCCTTGAGCGTGAAAAAGTCGTGGCTGTGGAGCACCTAGTGAAGTCTGAGTTGCATATGCAAAGCATTGTCCCTTGTTCAAGAATCCGTTTGGGCGCAATTCCCATTTTTTATTCTTTTCTTTCTAAAATTTGTCTAATTTTTTTGCATTAAAAAGGAGTCTAATGAGTCTTATGGTTATGTTTCGAGATTTTCATCGGACTATAATGATGATTACTTGGAGAGAAAGAGAGCATGAAGAGCGAGAATATGGTTTCCCCTAAATGATCTAGGTACGGTAAGATCCTAAAGAATTGTGGGTTGTTAAAGTACTTTCAGCACATCGGGGGATGAGGCAACAAATAGAACTCTTAAGAGTTCCCTAGTTCGACATGGGATCCGACTATTTGGGCATTTCATATTGGGAACAAAAGTGGTTCTATTATAGTGGAGGATGTATACTTTCTCACGTATGTTTAGAGGGCTTGCCCCATTTCCCTCTCGGAAATACGCTCTTGGAGGAGAGCGGTGAGAGACTATGTTTTCGCAATATTGCTATCGGGGGGAAGAGCCAAGCAAAGATGGGAGAATAAACATCCATGATGTTCGATATTTTCCTTTGAGAACCATTCTTTTCATGATCGCAAAACTTGGCGGCACCGTTACACTACATGTAGCGATAGATCATATATACGGTATGCGCTAAAGTGCATGGAGCCAACGATATGCAACTGATGCCGAACGATACTTTCCCAAATAAAAGGAACAAATGAGAAAAGGAGGAAGGAAGAAGAACTTTAATTGGGGTTCGGTCCTCATTTCATTTTTCTTAGAGCGGATTCACACGATGCGGCCTCGAGCGTGATGACCTTTGGGTGTGTCACAACCTAGAGAGGTCCAGGGGATGCAAAGAGATCGGTAGAACTAATGGGTAGGCATGTGGGCCAATCGATGACATTATGTTCTTGGCTGTGTTCTTCACGATTCGAACAACGAGTTGTCACCATTGCAGTGATTATGCATAGCATGGCGTCGATTTCCAAGGAGATCAGGACTTAGCCTTACTAGGAAGGCGCTCGGTGGTGTGCGATAGGTAAGAATGTTTTGACCATGTTTTTTCATTTTCCTAAGGTTTATACAATGATTTTTTATTTTTTTGATGTTTTCCCAAGACTAAACTAAAGTCTTAATGTAATTCGGATGTTGGTCGAGTTCAACAGGTGGAGGAGCTAGAGCATGGATCGGATGAGCACGGAGAGGGTTGTCGGAGAGCGGTTCTTGAATATTTAGACATGGTTGAGACTGCGATTGATCTTACACGGCATAGAGGGTTTGACCTTCAGAATTCGGATTGTCGAATCGAAAGTTTACCCATATGCATGTGTGCCATACACTATGGCGTTCTACTATTTGGATGCGGGTTTGCTGTGCGTAGGATAGCTAGATCCTATAGAATGTTACCATGAGCATCACTAGTTTTACTTTTGATATGTTGCATACATTTTTGAGGTCGAGATGACTATGTGTCTTGGGCACAAATTTTTGTAAAAACCTATAACTATCTATCTATTTGATCTAGGTTTTTCTACCGTGCTTGTTATTGTAATCTATTCAATTATGTGAATGTATCTTTACACATGTGTTGCAAATGTGTGTCTAAAACATGATTAGCTAAGGGAGATCGGTCAATGTGTTCAAATTTCTAGAGTAATATTGATATTGAATAAAATCAAAGTGTCTCTCCAAAAGTCGAACTCTTAGGAACAAACGATGCGGTGTTGGATTTCTAACGGTATAAACACTAGTAAGTTGTAATACCACAAGTTGTGAGTCTAAACTTATAATGATGTGGTTAATACCAAATTAAATGGCATTGGAGAGAATTTCAATCAACGCACTATGCTAAATCAATATTGTTTGTTGATATACCAATAAATCCCTACGAAAACTCACTAACTGCATTTGTTCGAGAGCAAAAAATGGCCCATGACTAGAGAGGATAAATTATGCGTACTCGACTAGCACCATCGGCATATCCAACAAATGGTTCCAAAGATTGGAACATCTACGATGAAATGCCAAAAAGCAATTACTAATGTCGAAAAACTCAAAAAACAAACTAAGACAATGAATGCAAATCAACAACATATGTATACAATATAATACAAAAAATTACTAGCGCTCATGACTAAGCATAGTAACGTTTTAGATATAACCCATTTTGAGGGCTACGCCAGATGGAATTCCATCGTAATCCACCAACTACAGTAGGCACCTTTAGTCAGAACTCTTTTGACAATATAGGGGCCATGCCATAATGGCTCAAATTTCCCACGATACCTATTACATAAGCTTCTTGATCATAAAGAAGGACCAAATCACCCTAGAAAAATGCGAAATTTGGACATTTTTGTCGTATTGTGCCTTTATACGTCTCTTATGCAGCCCGTTGGCCAATTTGGCTTCATGGCACGTTTCATCAAGATGGATGAGAGGTTAAAAAGACACGCTTATTCTTCTAGATTAGTCGGTAACAAGTCGATTATGAGTTTTAACGATAGTATTTCACATTGGATTGGCAAGATAGCTTCCAAACCATACACCAATTGAAAAGGAGTAAATCCGGTTGCGTTTCTCACCCAGGGTTCGATACGCCCCACAAAGGGCAAGTACGAGGATCAAATGCCGGTTTATTTTACGAACTCCCATCATTCTTGGAAGCATACATTTAAGTCTTGCTTTGATAAAGCTTCGACTTGTCCATTTAATTGTGGATAATAAGGAGTAGAATTATCATGTGACAATCCTAACTTGGCAATGAATTCGGTCATCATGTGGTTGCAAAAATGCTTCCCATGATGCTGTAACTATATCATGGGACCCCAAAATGGGTACGATAACATGATTAAAGAAAAAAATGCAATTGTACGGCTTTGTGTTGTTGAATGTAGGCATCGCTTCGGCCCATTTGGTAAAGTAGTCTCGCAAAAAGTAATATAACCATGCCCCCGGACGAACAAGGGTTACGGGTCATGAAGTTTCAATAGCCCATTTGAAAATGGTCCCATAGAGACAACATGATGCATTGGCGGCGGCGGTTTTGCGGTTTTACGATAAAAAATCGCACACATGACAACTTCTAACCATGAGGATACGGTCGCAAAATATGGTAGGCCAAAAGTAACCGGCGCGAGATTATCTTCTACGTGGTAGCGTATCCGAGTAAATGTCCTACAAGACCGGCATAAAAATCATTTAAATCTTTTCGGCCTCCTCATGAGTGAGGCACCTTCTTAAAATTTTATTGACACCACAACGATAAAGTGTATCGCCAACCGATCAGATAATCTTTGGCTTTGCTATCGAATACGTCGTTGTTCGAGTGAGAGGCATCCCGGAGCCGAAAAGTTTGGGTTTGGAGATAAATGATAAAATCTCCATGCGAAGGATCGGACGATCGATCGAGAAATAGAGACTCGTACGGAATTGATGGTTCGACGTGGTACCAGATACTATCAGGAGGGAAGGTCGCAGGAGAAGCTGCGCAAGCTAAAGAACTTCTGACTTAGTTTTATGAATTCCAAATCAAATTCTGAAAAATGACAATCCATTTTGAATAATTCCCCCTAGCAATTGGCGTGATAAGATGTAAAGTCATGTGGTTGCAATCCGAAATGACAATGGTCTTCCGGAAGCGAGGATATAGTGGCGAAATATTTGAATGACTTGAACAACTACCAAGGCAAGCTTTTTCTGCATCACGAATACTTGACTTACTGTATCATTGATATTACGACTCAAATAATAGATCGGATGTTCTATCCCATTTCTACTTGGACAATGCGATAGCAATCGTCATATCGGTCGTGACGATATATAAGAAATAATCGTTACGATAAATTGGGGGATACATTTATGGCCTTGGTACAAGAGTATCCTTGATAGCATCAAAAGAAGCTTGTGCAACTTGGTCCCAAATGGAAGGGAACCCCATTTTTCAAGAGTTAAGTAAATCCTTGTCATTTCGGTGTAGTTGAGGTAGATCTCCTTGGGAAGTTAGCCTTGCACTTAAAGGTTTACGTATGCGAAGTAAATTTGATGGCGCGGGGAAAATCAAGAATGGCACGGACCTTCAATGAGTCTATTCGAATTCCTTCTTTTGAGACTACGAATCAAGCAATCGACGGACAACACAAAACACATTTATGTGGATTGAGGCGTATTTTGTAGTGTCAACATCACTAAAAAGATGGCTCAGTATAAATCGCATGATCAGTCCCGGTCGTGAGGTAGATAATGAGTAAATCACCTAGATATGGTTGAACAATGTGTTTGATGTCGTTGAAAGCATAATCCATTGCTCTCTGAAAAAGTAGCCCACAAGCGTTCTTTAAACCCAAAGGTAGTTTCTAATTAGCGAGTGCCGTGCGGACGGATGAATTTATTTGTCTTATGTTGATCCTTTGGGTAAATATTGATTTGATTGTGGCGGGAAAATCCATCCATGAGCGAATATATTTCATCTGCTACAATCGTCAATACATACGGTTGATAAATGGAGTAGGATAGTTGTCTTTTGGACAAGCGAGATTAGCATCTACGATAGTCGACGGACACTACGATGGTTCCTTGTTTTTCATGACGGGAGAAAAATGTTGGAAACCCACTCGGTTAATGGGCATTAAGCAGGTAAAACTGACACATGGCAAAAAGTTTTTCAACTTGCTTTGGTAACGCCAGCCTCTTGAATGAGCAGGATGAAGGCGTTGATATGCTGACTTGACATCGGGGGTACATATTAATAGTGTGTTCAAAGATACTAGTTTCAATACTTGGCATCTCCTCATAAGACTAGGCAAAGATATCCCAAAATTCACAAAATAGAGAGAGATATATTTCAAATTCGATGGAGAATAAGACATTTACATGGACATCTACTTTTCTACCCGCAGAGTTTGGTGCAAATATCGATAGAAAAAATTTCTTCAATATTTGAAAATTTTCACTTGGAATTGATTGCATTAATAGGTATTAGAAAAGAAATTTTTTGATTGATGGGTGATACAGTTCACTAAGATTATCTTCATAATCGAGGAAGATGGGAACAATGATGATAATCTTCATGGTTCTCCTTCTGATATCATGGTTTCAAAATATTCTCGTACTGTTAAGAAAGTTGAGGAAAAAAGGATCAAATGGAGTACCAAAATCTAAGGGATGACCCAAACCAATACAGCCACGACGATGATTTCGGTTCTCTTGCCCAAAGCGAGACAGATTGATTGTTATGCCGACTCAATAGCTGGGCAACAAAAACTCATCCAACGTAACAATTTCGAGAATCACCGTACTCTTCACTTAAGCTAGATGGAGTGGAAGAGATCATGTAGCATGTCTCTATACTTGCAATTTATGTCGACGTCGCGGGCGGTGGTAATGCAAAGGTTCCCATGAGAGTGGAATCCTTTAAAATTCCTACACCAATGTTCTAAAGTGCAAGTTGGGGTGCGTGAAAAAAAAGGAACACTTCCGATTTACCTGAGGAGGGAGCAAAAGAGAGGATAGTTGATTTATGATTTGTGCATTTGTATGCCTTTATGTGGAAATGCTATCATTCTAAAGTATGTAGAAACAATTGCCGGTCATAGCATATACCCAAGGCCTTCCAAGTAGAATATTATATTCAAGGGAGTGCATCATGAGCCTCGGCATCAGCATTCACTCTTTTGCCCCCTAATTCAACATGCGAGTTATTAATAATGCCACAGGAAGGCTTATAAGTACGTCAGTCAAAAAGCCTTCAGCGTCATTGATGATTGAGATAGACGTGGCGAGCCAAGCGACTTCCCAGCGGTTTCTAGAGACATAATGCATGTAGATGCTCCCTCATCAATAATAGTACGAAGAACAAGGTGATTGAGAACATTTACTTGTATGGAGAATGCCAATTATGTGTAGTAGTTGCGGCACTAGCTGCTGTATGATTAAAAGACTACGAAGTTAGAATCGATCGGATCAATTCCACCAATAGTGTGAGCAATAAAGCACATTTACCCAGGGAGAGAAAATTTTGTAATACCTCAAGAGTGGCTATAGTTGAAGGGGATTGAGCCAAAATCTTCAACTATATTATAATTTTGAGCAACTCTTTCTTGAGGATTATATGTCGATTTATGAACGACTCTCTTTGGTGGCTTGATTGTTAATTGAGAGAATAGCGATGGCGAGTGTGCGATTTTCAGTAGAAGGGTTTCATGGTCGTGGTAGTAGGTTGATCGAGTACACGACTACCGCGGTCTTTATTAAGCGTTGACACAAAAATATCTATTGCAGGTTTTGTGACAGAGATAACATAAGCACTTGGGAACTAGAAGGCTGGATTTGTAGACAACAAATTGGGATGTCCTAATTCGGAAATGGATACATACAACTGCGTAGCGCATGTGAAGTTTAAACCATTTTTGAAAGCTTTCAGCGCGGTGAGGACAATCTAAGAACAAAGTGTTCCTCATTCGGATTGTGCATGGATAGGGAGGTTTCCTATTTCCGAGAAGATTGATCACATGATATTTCTCAGTGGGTTGAAAGTTTGTTTTTTTCTTTGATTTCCCTTTTTCTTACTTCGGAGTTGCTTGTCACTTTTGCCTTTGGCTAGAATGACACGGCATTGATTTCGGAAGAAGGTGCGAGGATCAGGGATGTAGTAGTATGGGTAGTGTGCTTGCGGTACCAGATCATACGTCTCTGGCATGAGAGTCCTTTAATTGAGGAGGAACATGAAAATTAGATCGCGGTGGTGGGATTTTTCACAGAGCATGCTGGGCGGGTATAAATCAAGTCTAAATAGTGAGCACGGTAATGACCTACTCTTCGATGTGAAGAAACCACACTTATCCACATCCTCGGTTATAGATGGTAACGGACTTAATGAACCACTCGGCAAGGATCTAATCGGGGAAAAAATGTCTTGACCATTCTACGACGATGACGCCACTCGTGAATATGATCGAGAAATGTGAGTAGCATTAGTGCATTTAAATTAGTCGAGAGTTTCGTTCCAATTTCATATCGTACTAATGGCAGCTGAAGTGGGTCAAAAAGATGGTGTTTAGGGCAATGAAATTATCAAAAAGAAAATCTCTAGGTAACTCGATGTAACATTTTTGCGGCCAGGACCGTGACGTAGCTGTGGAAAGAACGTGGTCGAAAACACGAGTCATCATTCGAGATTTGATGGACACCACAAATGATAAGTCCTAACATGAGTCAACGGGTCTTCCCGGGGTATCCATTGAACTTAGGAATATCAGGGGTAATTTGTGAGGTATCATGAGCCACCCGAGAGCATAGTTGATTGGATCATTGGTTAGCCGATTTAAATCCCAGTAACTCTAAAGTTGCAACAAAGGGCAACGTCATGCAATGAGTCAAGTTGATCATAGCGGTATGATGGAATTGCTGACAGCAGACCTTTGAGCACCGACATAAGGAATACTCATGTCTGTAACCCTGAGATAGGGGTTGTTTTGATAGGAAAATGCTTGAGGATTACAGTTGACCAAAACCTGGGTACGATACTTGTTGAAATGAAGGTTGAGGCATTTGTACTGAGGGCACCAAAAGGTCTATATCAACTAGTTTATAACCCAAATTAGGATAACTTGGATTCGAGTTGAGGATAATTATAACTTGGTTTTTTGTTGTGGCATCCCATAATATGGTAGTGAGAGCTTGTGAATAAATGATTTAGAGATACAGTGAGTTCTATGTTGTATATTAGTAAGAAGGATTTGGAGTACGAGGGCCCAATGCTTGAGGTATTGAGTTGAAGGACCCACAGAAGCTTGGTTGTTGTACAGTGATTTGTGTTTATAGCGAGGGGTAAAGATGAATTAACAAGTGGAATGAATGTGGGTGCAACATAGTTGAGCTAGATTGATACGAGTATGCAACCATTTGTGGTTGGATAGGCGGAAGTCGTTGCCATTGACAAACATTCATTTTGACATTAGGTGACCAAAGGTTGCCCCCGGCATGAGGAGGATAATAAGACGGAAAATATTTCTCTCCAAATGCGGGGATTCCGATTAAGATAGTCTTTGGATGGAATAAACCCGAGATGGACCAACTTAGATATAGCCACGACGATGTATATAAAGGATCAAGCCGTTATGAAATTGCTACTATAGGTTTACCCGGGATTTAGAATACCATACGATTACATTGGTGAAGTCCATGGATTTGAAGATGCACCGAGAGAAAATTCTAGATAAAGATTTATACTTTGATGGAAGCAAGGGCCTCCATCTAAATATGACTACGAGTGAATTTGTAAAAACATCGATGAGGTGGTAAGCGAAGTCACGACACGCAATTGGAGCAGATATGGCCCTATGAAGATGTTGGTTCGGGGAATGAGTCATCTTGACCCAAATGTGTACACTTTTTGAAATGGAAAGGAATTTGAATAGGCACATGATCAACAAAAGCGAAGAGGTGATTGATGAAAAGACTCATACAAGAAAATATCCTCTCCAAAATGGGTTGGAGTTAATGGTGTTTCGTCTTCGGGATTTCTTGATCGACAAACGGTGGAAGTATTTCACTGATCGGGAGCCCAAAGTATATTTCGAAGGTTGGTGTGCGATATGGGAGTCCGAGTTGAACAACGTCGGGTTCGGGAGGTATTGTCTCACGATTGGATGGATTGTGACCACGGGTGTTTGTGAGGACTCTTGTCGACCAACGAGACAAACCCCATATTTGTAAAAATAAATTGTGCCAACCCTGGTATATGGTAAGATGATGCTTCACAGGAGAATGCGAGTAGTACTTGGTTTTGGTAGGTGATGTCGCCTTCGGCGACCCGGGGAGTAACTTCACGGTGGTAAGAGGTGGTTTCAATGCTAATCTATGCGAACGACGAGGAAAAGGATTTTATTCTTCCATGATGACTCATTTATTTTAACCCAAAAAAACAAATAAACAAGATAAAAGGGTAATACTGGGCAAAAGGTTTACCAGAAAGTGTGAGCTGCATAATACCTCCTAGTGAACCAAGAGTACGAGCGGACAATCTCCCACAGGAATGTTGTGTTCGGTGTATCACTAATTTACAAGGTGGCCAACTGGGTTCAATATGGATGGATAGCAACTAAGTTGTCCTCCAAATATATCTGAAGTACGTGGAGGCCCAAGATACGTATTAACGCATTGTCGATGTGAAACCGCATCTAATGAGAGCACCCCTTTAAACTTTTTGCACTATAGCACCGCTCGTATATGCCGAAGGTACGTGGATGAGCTATGATATACTTATGTGCATGAGTGAGAGTATCACACTCGAATATATACGCAGAGACAATTAACCACGGCTTACTATGTTTTACGATGCAGAATACGTCTCATAGCCTAGACCTTCTAAATGTTATCGTTGTGGTTCAATGCTTTGTTAGGTAAATTGATGTAAATTTTAATTTGATCTTGTTTATCAATTTGCCTTTCAAGGTTCACACGATCTATGTGATGGAAATTCATAAAATGAAAAAATAAAATGATAAAGAAAACTTTCAATTTTAGTTTCTTTAATGAAAATCCTAGCTACTAAGAGGAAAGAGCAATCAATTTGAAGATCAAACAACAAGAGCACAAACTAATATGCAACTTTCCTAATTTGTTCCTATGCAAAAACACACAATCCACTACATGAAAGATATGTAGGTTTTATTTTCAGTCCCTTTAATGTAGAATGCAGAAAAGGAAACTAAATGCATCAAATCAACAAATCAAATGATTTTTACTTGGATAAATGAGGAATTGAACAACAATTTCTCTTTTAGGAAAAACGAAGAATTTAACTACAATTTCTCCTATAGGAAACGAAAGAATTTAATGACAATTTCCTTTTCAAAGAAAATGGATCTAATGCGATAATGAAAATACTTTGAAATTAATTTGTCAATGATAAAGAAAAACACTTTTAAAGAGACATTGAACACACTTTTCTTTCGAGGAGGAAGATTCGGAGTAAATTCATTTGGTCTCTATGAGGGCATTAGGCATGGCTTGAAAACACGACCATTTGACGAAGAAAATGCAATGAAAAATTCAATGGGAATTTGGTTGGTTCTAGGAGCAGCGTAGTCTCTAGGGGGAGACGATCGTTGCAAAAGCCACTGGATTGGATGCGATTATCACGCAAAACAACGTATACTGTTCAACGATGCGTTGGTGCGGTAGAGAACAAAACTCAAGTTGTTTAACACACTTCTAATGAAAATTTTGATTTCAAAAAGCCTAATATTTTTGAGAGTAAAATGCTACCGGGTGGATAAACAAAGGCAAACACACCAAGGATGAAGGGGTAAACTCCCCTAGTGGAAATCGCCAATTTGTTATGCATAATTGTGGATTCACGAATAAAACATTATTCCCTAAATGTGGTGTTATGAATTTAGAACAACGAGATCAAAGACTTTGTGAGATACTTTTCCTAATAGTAAATAGACACACAAGAATAGATCAAGAAACCTACTTGGAATCAAGCGCTTCCTATTCTCCTTTTGTCGCTCTCTTGTAGCTTCAAATCCAAGCTAGATCACGAAAATATTTCTGCAAGAATGAACACTAAACAACAAAGAGATTGCAATATAAAGATGGTTATTCACGTTAATTAGTTAAATCAATGAAACGTGAAACATATACATTAGTGTAAGAATCCATAATATGAAAGACATGAGCTTATACATATACATATGTGGGAAAGTAGCGACAATATTTGTTAATGGATAGAAGGGGAGGTTGCAACCAACGATTGATTTGATGTCACCAACTCCGGCATCATCCCGGCCTCATCACGGTGAACATTTCTCCAACAACATATCCCTCAAATCAAACCCTCAATTTAGAATCCAACATCATTTCTCTGCAAATTTCTTTCTTTCTTAAGCACTAGGATACGCTGCTCAATTTATATATGAAAGTGAAGGTAGTTTCACAATCAATGAGTTTCTAATAATAGGCAAAGGCATGTTCCCCAAGCTCATAGGTGTCAAATGGACACATGGATTCAGAGTTTGACACATATGCACTCTTACAGAAGGCACGGCCAAGTGGATATTCCGGAACAATTAGAACTTCGCTCCCAGTTGACCATGCACCCTTGAGTGGGGAAGTGCTTTATAGAGTACCCATGAGTGGGAGTTACTTGCATATGCAAAGCACTTAGCCCCTTGAGAGACTACGTTGGTGAGCTTATAGGTTATATAACATGTACTTCAAATATTGGAATCCTTGCAATGGAATTCATGGACGTTTGTTCTTGTTCTTTGTCTTAGGGACATATAGCAACTTTGAAAATGATGAGGATGATGGACCCTATTCATTGTACAGGGGATGATGTCCGGTTTAACCGGGTAATTGGGAATGGTGCCTAAATTTGACCTATAACACTAGCCAATGAGAAATTTTCTTCATCCTCTCCATCCCTGGATGAAGTCATATCTATTAATCCACCTTATTTCCTCCTTCACCAAATCGGACCATAGGCAGCTCCCAATTCGGTAGTTTCTCCCTCCCATTCACGGAATCTTGATCAACTACACCGGCTCTTGGGAAGGACCCGAGAAGGGATAAGGCGAGCAAGTCTTCTTCGGGGACATTAACATCGACCCCTCCAAGTTCATCACACAACTGTGTGTGAACCTACTTAGATATTGTGGAATCATGTCATTATTTTGCATCTTGATACTTCAAAGTTAATCCTTGAGTGCCATCTTCTGTGGTCACTATTATTCTCGAACAATTCGACATTTCTTTTTCCACATCAGAGCAAAGTTTCCTTTCATGGATATTTTAGACAATATGATCACTGTACTCCCTCAATATTATTATCCTCGCTTTGGACACATATTTCTTCCAATGAGCAAGGTTAGGACATCCAGGATGCTTGTGGTTTGTAACATCTAACTTAATGTATTCTAACGGACCATTGTAATCCAATATCGTCGCATGTGATCCTTCCATACAACAAAATTAGAGTGCCTTCCAAGGCATGTCTCTAACTTAGTCCCATTGAAATACATCTTCTCGGTTCTAAAGAAAAACCTACAACAGTGATCTCCAAATTCGAGCCTGCGAGAAACAACCTGAATTTCTTCTCTACAGTGAATCTATATTTGATACCATGTAGAAATTATGTTGTAGATCTTCAATTTCTCATGAAATTCTAACCAAAAACACGACACAAACCTACTCTACTATTCTACAGACATTATTTCACAATTTTAGAACAAAAAATTCCGGACATGCGATAAGAAATCATACACATGCAACAAGTAATTTTATTTGGTGAAAGAAATGCTAAAAACCCTAATGCCTCTTGCATTATTCATAGTAATAGAGATGAATTACAATTTCTTTACATAGCTAGAGCTCCTACTGCAAGTGCTGCAGACTTTGTCTCACTACTCACTGAAGGCCTCTAACCCTGGACTTAGTCAATTTATACCTTAGCTTGAGCTCCTATTTCCTTGTGTGTTCTGGAGGAATTATCCCCCATTGTTAGTAAATTCCTCAATTATGTTTGTGCAATTACTCAAGGTCCTTCCTGCGACTCCATGCATCACTTGTACACTGCGAACTAGTATACAATTGATGTTACGCGCCTTTATGAATCTCCATCTCAGCTGAGTTAACTCGAATTCTTTGCATGCACTAGCTATTTTTGGGTCGATTGATCGGGTTAACTCTGATGATCATTGAGTTTTATTTGAAGTCATTGCACAACTTGACCCTCCACATAGTTCTTCCAATAGTTAGAACTGGTTTAACAGAAAAATCAACCTTAGATTATTGACCTTGATTGCTACAAATTGGCAATCACACATACTCAAATAATTCTAACTCACTCCAACTTGGATTTATTGAGTAAATTGGGTGACATGCAGCTATGTCACTCAAGTTTAACATCATCAAGTTGTTTGCTAATGTGGAAATTCAAATTCTCTCAGCTAATCAAGGCAAAATCAAATTGGGAATTTCTTGTTGTATTTTTCAACACATTAGACCACATATCTTACTACATGTAATTGTGGAAACATGGGAGACATTAGGTGGCAGGACTTGCACACGCTTTAGATCATAAACTAGTTATATGTGACAATTTAAACCATGTACCACATTCTAAATTCCATACGAGAGAAGACATATATTTTCATCTCTAATTTGCAATAAAATTTAGAGAGAAAATGTGACGATAATCATAGGATAGAGAAAACATTTATATGAAATTTTAAGATAGCATATGACTTGGGAAGGATCATTTTTCCACCCATGTAGGTTGAGACTACACGAATTTTCTTTATATACTGGCCAATCCCTCGCGAGTTATGATACCACAAAAGGGAAACTATCAACACTTGGAGATTTGAGATGGGTGGAGGCAACTCTCCTTCAAAAAATAAAACACTCAAAGAAATCTTATGCTTGTTGATCCAGCTCCACTGAATTTCATATGCATCTTGGCTAGCTAGCATAACAATAAAAAACCCTTTCATTGCTCTACTGACCTACGGGATTTCCTTACATTGCTTATCCTACTTGCCCAATATACATCCATTTGTGGCCTTCATTGCTAAACTAAGTTCTAGAGTACTTTAGTGAGTAATGGGCGCAAAATTCATTTTTATAAAGCCCAAAACACTACAACAATGTTCCAATTTTCTATTGGCACTTTTTGGGTGTATTTTTCATACCACAACTCTATATAAACACTTTGAACAATCAAGAAAGCTTCTCAATTAGAAATGGTGACTCTCTACTCAATAAATCACTCCCTGCGGGAACATGTGTGATTGAGATTTATGTAGGGAAAAGCAACATAATACACATATAACCATAAATACAAAGATGCGATGAAAATAACACTTAATTTCATTAATATCAAGAACTGAAATTTGTTCGGAAGAATGGAAATAAACTAGCTAAGGCCTTTGGTAGCTTATCTACGAGGAAGAGATGTAGCTAACCTAGGAGATGAAACGCGGATTATGGGCCGTCGGGGTAAATTAGTACATCAAATTTCTCGAGGTCGATGACTTTGGCATACTTATCTCCATTTGGCCTTATGATACATTGTTAGAAATATCTGTCAGGAGTACAAGCGGTGACAGCAGAATATCGAGTCTGAAGACTCATGTTAAAGCTAGAGGTTTCATGCCCAAAAAATGTCGTTTAGGGCCTCAAAGACATTGAGTATGTGTTATATTCTTTCCACGATTAGTCGCATGCCGCGAACTCCCACGTACGTTGCGTCGGCGCAGCGCGGGGGTGCGGCAGCCCCCTATTCGGGGGTCCGGGGTGAGCGGCTGGAAAAATAAATTGGACCCTATTTTTTGGTGGTAGACCCACCCATGGTTTTGGGGCATGGTGGTTTTCGTTATGGTATTTTGTAGATCAGTCAAGAGAACTATGGTTATGTTCTAATCCGGGGAGTTAATGGATTGGGGTTTATGTATGCTTTCGTCATGTATATATATGTGTTGTAACACTAAAAGGAATATAATGAAAAAATCAAAGTTGAGTCGTGCGATTTGGGATCTAGGGGGAAAATCATCTGTGTATATATGTTTTATGTTTTATGCTCTCGTTATTGTTTTATTTTTTTGCTTTTTAAGATTCTTTGAGATAATTTCGTACGAGGGTTAAAAACCTACCAAAAATGGCTCTGGAAGTTCAAGATGTTAAGCTGCTTAAAAATAGTAAATTGATGCTACAATTAAACGAAACAAAAAGTGAAAGAAAGCAATGGTGGGGGTCAAGTGGAATAGGTGGGTGGCCATCAATATCCACCTAGATCATTGTTTGTGTCACTGATCTCTTTGGGTATGGTCTAAATGAACTCATGGATGGCTAATCCATATGTTTTTCCCCATTTTTCCACACCATTTATGGATCAACCCTTGAATTTTGACATCGATAATTGCACTGTTTTCCCAATGAATTTTGGGTACATCACAACCACCAATCAACCTCCATAAATGTGATAGGTGGTTGCTTTGACTACCCATTCCTTCATTCAAAGAATTATAGGTACGGTGGTAAAACAAGGTAATACAATTTCAAATTCAAATTTTGTCATAGATCGCTTGATGAGGTTTATCTGGGTGATACGCTTGGTGGATGGTTCTTGTCATCCTGTGGCTTGCCCACTCGTGACTCTCCCTATGGTATATATTGGTGCTCATGTTCTACAGTCACTTGCTCGATATTTTTAATTATCAAAGAAACATTTACATATGTCACTACAAGTGATAATGACATCTACAATGTCCTTGGGTTCAAAATGGTGTTGTTACACTAAATATTGGACATAATTAGATATTGTTTAACAAACAATGAAAAGTTTTATGGCTCTATGTTTAGTATTTGGATCATTATCATAGTGATAAATAAACTTTCCAACTCTATTGATTATTTTTAACAATATCAATATATAATTTTAATATCATACTAAAAAACTATATTTAACTAAAAATTGTAATCTTTTGAATAATAAATAAATGATCTTATATTTTTTCCAAATATAAGATCATGTTATTTCATTTTTCAAATAATTTTCTAAATAACTTACGGTGAGAGATGAGCATGAAAGTCCCATATCAAAATTTCTCAAAATAGGCTCAAAAAGAGCATACATACTACCATACAAAAGTAGGTCTAATATGGCTCATGGACCCTAGATATTGATGACAGCTATGTCCATGAAATATTTGGCACTCAGAAGATCCACCCAAAGGGATCACTTCTGATGGGCTCAACCACGAGCTTGACCCTCGAGTGTCGAGAGAATTTAACTCATGACCTCTCAATAACAGAAGGTGTTTTAATGACGGGTACTATACCAAATTGAGCTAACCCTCGGGGACTACAAAAGTAGGTCTTGCTAAATAAGAACATCTAAAAAAAACACAAAGGTATTCAAACTCTAGATTGCTCCAAACGATCATTTGACTAGTCTCTTCTGAGTGAATTGTTTATTAAACACATAAAAAGAGTCGTATGCACGGGTATCCACATAGGCTTGTGGCTCCATCCTGGATATAAAGCCATCAAAGCTATGATTTTATCTTTTTCCTCACCACCTAAAGCTCTTGGTATGGGTACTTGGCAAGGATGATGATGTCAATGATGGCAAAAATATATCTTCAAAATGCCTACCCGACTTACCTAAGTCTGTCCATGTTGATGAAGGCAAGGACAAAAGTGAAGTAACACATGTATACGAAGATGATGATATTGAACAAGTAGAAGCTACTATACAATATTTTCCACTTACCTTGTGCCAACCTAACCTCCATTAAATTATTTAAGATTGGATGTGAACCTTGGACACGATATATTATACCCTCTTCCTTAGATCTCTAAGAAATATCATCATAGGATTTTGGAGGAGCTAACGGAAATGAATGAATGTTGGCCATGTGTTGGGATAACCAACTAGTAAATTCAACTCTTGGGGAATTAATCCCGCGTAGCGATTGGTGGTCCAAAATTCCTTTTTGAGACTCTATTGGCGTCTCTTTTATTCTCATCAATACGACCTCCCCTTCGTTGTCTTCATACGAAACTAAATACTTGACCAAGGAATCTAATCCTCAAAGGAGATTAATTTTTTTCATGATTTTGATATCACCTGTTGTTATAGTACCTCAACCCTCCATGACATGTCCAATAACCTTTGATCTTGTAGGGCCTTTGATTTATAGGCGTGGAAAAGCTTCACTCTCCCCACATTCACCTCTTCACGCCAATGTTTTTTCCAATACTTGATCTAACTTGATTGGCCACATAACAAAGCTTTTTGGATCTTCTTTTCATAGCCACTATCTTTAGATGGTGATTAAGAAGCAAATCACAATGATCATGACAAACCAACACCTAAAAGGAAGATTTTTGTAATCTATACATTGACTTTGACTTTTCCTTGTCCATTTCAAGATGATTTCCTCTAGTTTCACCCTTGAAATGTATGCTATGATTAATATTTGGGGAGTTAACAATGCAAACTTTGAAACGGGAACTATAAATTGAAAATGGGAACTCTAGCCAAAAAAAACCCCAAAAAAATGAAAAGTGTGTATTCCGAAATCGAGGTTTTATTTTTTTTGAGCGTTAATTTTCAACATTTTTTTAAAAAATGGCAAAGTAAAAACCAAATTTTGTGTGCAAAATAAATGGAAAAAACACACTAATGTTGTTGCTAGAATACCATTTTTATTTTCCAGGGTACAATTTCAACATTTTTTTAGTAATGGTGTTAAATATAAAATAATGGTATTTGAAACACATTAAAATTCCAACAATTTTCATCCATGTCTTTAAACATATACTATCATGACACTAAAAATCCCTAAAACTCTAATTGTTTTTAATCATAATGTTAAAAATAAATAAATAAATAAATAAAATAAAAATTGACAATTTTTCAACCATAAAATTAAAAAACATTCAATTTTCAACATATTTCAACCATGACATGATGAACAAATTATATGACTAAAATAATCAAAATATCAATACTTGTAGATTGAATGAAACATAAATTATTTCTCTAAGTTATTGTTGCATTGGGAATATTCTAAACAAATGAATTCATCATAATTAATTTTTTTCAACCATAGAATTAAAAAACATTAAGTTTTCAACATATTTCAACCATGACATTATGAACAAATTATATGACTTAAATAATCAAAATATCAATACTTGTAGACTGAATGAAACATAAATTATTTCTCTAAGTTATTGTTGCATTGTGAATATTCTAAACAAATGATTCATCATAATTACAACATATAATCCAACAAACATAAAAATGACTCATAAATTCATGTAAGATCATATGCAAGTTAAAATATTTAGTTCAAGTTACCATGCAAACATCATTTATATAAATTGTCTTACACAATTATTCAAAATCACTCATATGTTCTTGTACACCATCATAATTCACATCTTCAAATGAATGACTAGATGCAGATGAAAATGTTCCATATTCTTATCTCGTCATCAATTAATGCCCTATCTAAGTCAACATGCATGCCTACCATTTGGGGTTTCAATAGTCTTCTAGATCTATTATTGGGTTCATTAGACTCTCATCTCAACATCGTTACTTTCACAGTAGCAGCCTCTTCAAAATCTCTATCATCTTGAAGCAAAAAGTTCATCTCTTTGTTAAATTGAACTCATAAACAAGTATGTCAACTTCCTCCAATTTTAAGAGGTTTGTGTGGCGACAATTTATATTTGTACCCTTTCTTTTCTCTTTCTGCCATTTTTTTATCAACTACCATCTCTAGCTTGTATGTGCCATTGAATGGGTGTGTATTTGTGGCATACCAATGTACTTCAACACATGCAACATCTTCATTTTTCTGTAATTACCTTTATAACCTTGGAAACCTAGAATAGATAATCATGTGCATTTCCATCTCTGCTAACACCGTGATCATGCAACCCTCCTTAATATCATGTGCATAACCCCCTGTAAAGCTCTTCCATGGCTTCACCTTGTGCATGAGATCTTCTGGAACCAATATACATTTCTCTTTCCTCCACTCGTGAAGAATTAATAATACCTAGAGATTGTTGTTGTTCAACAATGTTTGTTTCCTCATGTTCATTTGACACATTTTGTGGCCAAATAATTGGAGTCTTCAAAAGCATATCTTCATTTTTTTGATCTTGAAAGGATATCACTCGATCATTGAAAAAAAATACACTCACCAAACTGAATCAACAACATCAAAATACTCATATGTATATCTAATAGATTTTTTTAATTTCTTCCGGGCATTCGGAATAATCTATATCTCTCTTCGCCTTCGTGCATTATGAACTTCAACAACCGATTGTAATAACAATATATTTGATGCAAATATTGGATGATCCAAAATGAACTTTAAAAATGCCAAACCCTAATGATGTCACCCATTTTTCATAGTTGAATACTTCTTGCCCCATATAAGTGTTTTCCCATCAATTATTTTGATACAAAATTGATGTTGGAAGCTAATGTCATTAAGTTGTTCAATGCATTTCTCCTCACCATGCAATCCCAGAATAAACCTTCACATTTAAAGAGATTCTTCTAACTCTTGAAAAATAGGCTCTGGCATGTATGATTTCTTAATACATTCAATTAATGATGGCAAGCTCCCAACATCCTTCCTCCTCAATGTTCTCGAAAAAATGACTAAACATTTGATCAATATGGTCATGAGTGTTCCCAACAAGAAGGAAAACAACCTTTACCTTTTCGAAAATTTCTCAATTCAACAAGCATGTTTAGATATCCAAAAAAGAATCCGATTTTTTGTTTTCATGACAAGCTGTTGTCCAATTGTAGATACAAAACTTCAGGGAAGATTACTAGATTAATGATAAAGCACATCATGAATTATGATTATTGTCATATTTCTATCATTATGAATATTTGGAGTCGTGATGTAAACCCTTGGCAACATTTTCCCATTGAAGGCAATACAATAGACCAAGTGAAACTAGATCAAATTTTCCTCCCTGTAAATTTTTGGGTGTGCAAACAAAATGTGGTAGAAGTGTTTTCTTCTAGTCCATACCATCAATTATCAAACCCAAGTATTTATTTGGATTATAATAACACTTCTTTCGATGCTTGTACAACTTTTTCCCTTCACTTATTTGTTTTTCGCGAGTGCTCTTGAAGTGCTTTGACAATGGAATCTACACATGACATAAAATAAACCTATTAATATATACATTTTCATAGTTGATCACTATAAAATTTGAAATAATAATGTTATGAATGCTTACCTCTTTATGCTCCTTGACATTTATCCCTTTTTTTATTTAAGAGAAGCACATGTACTACAAACCCACATCCTTGTCTTCTTAGGAATACGAACATTGTTGAATTCTCTCCTCCATATCTACACTAAATATTGATATGTAATAAAACGACTCATTTCCTTCAACACGTTATGCATATTCCTTGTATAAGTTGTAGATTTCTCGTCTTGAGACATTATCGGGAATATGTATTGTATCTCTATTTGGAAACCACTCTCCATATTTTGAAAAGAAGTGATCCAGGGTGGCTATTGGTGGCTACTCGCCTATTCCACTTGGGGCCCCACCATTGTTTCTTTCGAGTTTTTCAGTTTCATTAATTATAGCACAATTTACTATTTTTAGCATTTTTTTGGGTCCTAAACTTTCGGAGCCGTTTTGAGGCCCTAAACGACATATTTTTGGGAAAACCAGGGAGAAACATGAATTGTAAGCCAATGTTGTTCACTCAAAAGTTGTAGTCCTCAGATAGATATTTCTAACGAGGTATTAAGCACGTAAAAACGAGAGATCGTATGCCAAAGTTTACATCCTCGGGAAGTTGATGTACCAATTTACCCAAACGGGGCCCATCAGCTTTTGGCGCTTCATCTCCTAGGGTTAGGTTTTTGGATGTTTAGGGTTTTACATTATTTCTCAATAATAAAGTAGGCCATCGAGCCTCATTGTAACACATTTCGGAGGCCTATAGCCACCACATCTCTTCTCGGAGATAAACTGCCACCACCCTAACTAGTTTATTTCCATTATCATACGTAAACAAATTTCAATTAATTGATATTAATGAAATGAAGTGTTATTTCCATTGCATTTTTGTATTTATGGTTATATGTGAATTCTATTGCGTTCTTGCATAAATACTGGGATCGGTGGTATCGGAGCGTTTTTCTCTTTCTCGATCCATCTTTGCTGTCCCCAACGAGGTCGGGGTATAAGGAGTTAGGGCTCGATCTGGTTGAACCTTTGCTAGATCAACCTCACAAACCCCGATGACTACCCATGGGGGGACAAAAAGAAATATGAGGGAGCAGGAGATCCTATCAAAATATTGCTCGAGGAGGCCCTCGAAAAAAACAAAGGGGCGCGATGATGGATAACTTTGCTCGGATCCTTCAACTACTACCCACCTGGGTGGCGCATTTGCATCTAGCGAGCCCACTCGGAGGCGCAACTCCTTTTAAGGTACATGTAAACTTTGACATTCCCATATTTGAGGTCCAAATAGATGTAGACGTCGTAGATAGATGGTTGAATCTATTAGAAGGATATTTCTCGATTCATGACTTTTTTGACTGGGAGAAGATTATTTTTGCACTCCTCAAAGCTACCCCCCCCCCATGTCAAGGACTAGTGGGAAACCTATTGTGAGAAAAAGGACGAGGGGGAACCCTCCATGTTCTTGGGTGTTGCCACTTGGAATTATTTTCGAGACGCTATCAAGGAACAATATTATCCCATTGGGGAGCTATGAGGACAAGTACATATAATGGACTACGTTGCGACAACAAATGGATCAAGATGTGCATGAGCCGATGAATGCATTTCCATACCATGTGCGCAAAGTTGGGTATCGAAGATTCGAGAGAAACATTTGGTGTTGAAGTATCGCAGTTGTCCGTACAGATACATTCAGAGGAAATGGACTTCCTCGACATCTCCTCGCTTGGTACGACATACTAGTATGCTGCCAAGATTGAGCAAAAATTCAAACAAAAGAAGCGAGACTTTGGATTTGCGAATCAAAAGCAAGGGAAAGGTGCCCCCAAACCTCATAACAAAGGACAAAGCCAAGGCATGGCAACCCAAGACAACCTACCAAGGTGCAAGCAAAGAACGACACCGTGAATTCGAAGAAGGAAACAAGAAAGTGGTGTGAGTTCCATAAGAGCTCCACTCACAACACAAGTGAGTGTCGGGCCAAGTAGTCACTGATGGCTTTGAGTTTGAGGGCTTCGAATCGGATGCATACTTTGACTCGAATCGAGAACTCGACAAGGGGAATGACAAAGCGAAGCGGTATCGATTCGGAGCCCAATGCCATCGTTGCCACTACAAATATCTAGAAGGAGGAACTGGAAGATCCGGAGGAGGAGGAGTGTCTCTTGCACTCTCGGATGTGGGTAAAGGGTTCCCCTGCTACAGTTCAATGTTGACGAGTGGGAGCCAAAAAGAACCTCATTTCAGCGAGAGGTCGTGAAGCGGTTGGGCTTGCTGACCACAACACACCCACGATCGCACACCATCGGGTGGCTTCACCAAGGACGAGATCATCTGTGTCGGCTAGTAATGCCGCCTTCCCTATAGCATCAAGCCCTTCACGGATGAGGTATTATGTGACATTTGCTCCTCTTGATGTTTGTGACGTATTATTAGGCCAACCATAATTGTGGAAGTGACATGTTGTGTATGAGTCTCGACCTCGCGTTGTTATTGTGACTTTGGGCAATAAGTTGTACGAGGATACCGGAGGTACCATCGCCTATGAATATCTCTTTAGTTAATGCAAAACAATTCGATAGCTCATTTCCAAAACTAGGAAATTTGTTTTCTCGATGATTCACCCCGAGGGCAAGAAGAAGATTGTGGCCACAACCTCCAGAATAGGGCTCCTCCTCACGACAACTACAAATGGAAAATGTCGTGTAGGAGTACGGGGACATGTTCACATCACCCACAGGGGGTACCTCGCACCGTCGAGGTCAAGCACCCCATCAATCGGACCCCGTGTGCACCGCTTCCCAATGGACCGATCTATCGGCGCTGCGTTTCCGGAGAAAGATGAAATCAAGAGGCGGATTGAGGGAGCCGTTGCGGAAAGGTCCCATTCAGCCGAGTTCATCGCCCGTGGAAGCCCAATCATGTTGGTGTAGAAGAAGGATGGGACTTGGAGACTTTGTATTGACTATCGGGTGTTGAACAAGATCATTGTCCGGAATAGGTACCGATCCCACGGATTGATGACCTTTCGGATCAACTCAAAGGGGTGAAATATTTCAGCAAGATCAACTTGAAGTTTGGGTATCACTAGGTACCAATCTAACCCTCTCGATGTATGGAAGACCACCTTCAATGCCAAGGAGGGCCTTTTCGAATGGTCTGGTCATGCCTTTCAAGTTGACGAATGCTCCCGCAACCTTCATGAGGTTGATGGACGACATCTTGCGACCATTTTACCAACTCATTTGTAGTAGTGTACTTGGATGACATCCCGATCTTCATCCGGACTTAGGAAGAACACCTCCACCACATCCAACGAGTCCTCCAAACACCGCGACAACACAAGTTGTGTGCCAATTTGGAGAAGTGCACTTTTGGCATGACCCGAGTTCGATATCCGGGATACATTATTGATGAACGGGGGTTCATGTGGATCCAACCAAGATCCAAGTAATTTAGGATTGGTCGACCCCCAACCACTCTAACGAGCTTTGCGATCTTTCCGGGTCTTGCTAATTTCTACCACAAGTTCATGTCATGATTCTCTCATATCAATTGGCCCTTGAGTCAAGTCACCAAGGGAGGAGCGAAAGCAAAATGATTTTGGTCGAAATCTAAATAGAAGGCGTTCGTATAATTCAAACATCACCTCTCGCTCCGCCCTAGTGCTCAAATTACTAGACTTGCAAAAACCATTTGAGATCAAGACAGATGCCTCGACTATGATATTGGGGTATTTCTTACTCAACAAAGGGGCATCCAATGGCATATCATAGTGATACATTTTCCGACATAGTTCACAAGTATCCCACTTATGACAAAGAAATGTATTCCATTGTGCACACTTGCCGCCAATGGAAGAATTACATTTTGGGGAAGGAAACGGTCATCCACATGAGACCATCGACCCCTACGGTTCACGCAGACACAAGGGAAGTTGCAGAAAGATCACCATTAGAATTGGTCCACATATCCGCAACAACTTCATTTGAACATCAAGTATAATAAGGACAACACTAATAATGTTGCGGATTACCTCAGCTAATGACCGATCGTGGCACTAACCACCGTTCTCAACTCTTGTGGGCATGAGACTTCGATTAGTCACTTCTCTACAAGAGCTGATACAAAATTCGGGCACACATACAAGACACTCTTGGAGTGTATGAAAGTTCCACATTTTCACCTCTAGGATGCACTACTATCTCACTCGGGACACCTTTGTGTTCCTTCAAGCGAACGTGCCAAAATGATTTGGAAGCACACTACGATCGAGTAGTCGGGCATTTCGGGGTCGAGAAAATAGCAAGGCGATCGAAAAAGTATTTCTATTGGCCGAAACCTTTGACATGATGTTGGGAAGTACATCAGATCTTGCACTTCTTGTGCCATTTCCAAATCGACCATCAAGAAGCAAGGTCTCTATACTTCGCTACCTACCCCTAGTCGACCTTGGGAATCCATCTCCATGGATTACATGTTAGGCCTTCCTTCTACTAAGCACGAAAACAATCTGTGTTTTCGTGGTTATCAAAAGATTCTCGAAGATGACCATCATGTCGCCTTGCAAGAAGAATATCACAACAAAAAACCACTGCTAAAACTCTTCTTTGAAAGAGTGTGGGTGCACTTTGGGATCCCACAATCTATCATCTTAGATCGGGGACAACGAGTTCCTCGACACATTTTGGTCCGACCTCTAGTCAATGCTAGACACCAAGCTCACCAATTCCACAAGTTTCCATCCCCAACCGATGGCCGAAACATAGGTCGTCAACAAGATGATTCTACACATTCTACGCATGTACAATTCAAAGAATCCACGCATATGGGATCATAACCTTCCCTATGTACAACACACTTATAATCGGGCTCTCCACATCTCAACCAGCCACAACCCCTTTCGGGTGGGCATGGGGTTCCAACCACTATGTCCTATTGACGTAGCCATGCCATTTG
This sequence comes from Pinus albicaulis, assembly GCA_034641835.2. Lineage (NCBI taxonomy): Eukaryota > Viridiplantae > Streptophyta > Pinopsida > Pinales > Pinaceae > Pinus > Pinus albicaulis. The sequence goes on along the minus strand of CM076571.1, from coordinate 672,102,296 downwards.
TGGCTACTCAAGGCCGATTCGGCTCATGTCTAGTCTGAAAGTCGACAAAGTGAACAACTTCATTGAGCACATTCAACACATCTACCAATAAGTTCATGACATATTGGACATAGTCGATGCTAAGTACAAGCAACGATATGATCAACATTGGGTGCCACACAACTTCTAGGTGGGCAACAAAGTGTGGCTACATTTGTGGAAGGAGGGCCTCACTGGGACCCCACCACAAGATTTTCCCGCTCCGATATGGGTCGTACACCATCACCAAGGTTGTAGGGAAAAATTCCTTCAAAGCTCAATATTCCACCATTCCTTGGTCCGCACCCAACATTCAATGTGGACCGCTTTCGACCCTACTTCCCACCTCTACTTGGAGACCTTCGACATTGCTCAACAAATCACACCAACGAGTTAAACCCAGAAATGCATGGAACATGCCACCACATATTATATCATGTACATGCAAATCAAGAACACTTGCTAGCAAAAGATCCAACTATATCGGGTTGTCAAAGCTGGCCAACTCTGCACCAAGGCAAGTGGTTCACCAGGGGACCAAGTTCAACGAATTTTCCTCATCTCATGGAGGAACTCAACGCAATGGGGACTATTACTTCCTAAGGGGGGAGGAATGATTCAGGTGGATATTGGTGGCCACACTGCCTATTCCACTTGGGGCCCCACTATTGTTTCTTTCAATTTTTTCAATTTCCTTAATTATAACACGAGTTTACTATTTTTAGCAGTTTTTGGGGTCGTGAGCTTCGGGAGCCATTTTGAGGCCCTAAACGATGTTTTTTGGGAAAACCACAAGATGGTCCATAAACCAATATTGCTCACTCAAAAGTTGTATTCCTCGGATAGAACTTTATAACTAGTTATTGAGCGCGTCAAATAGAGATCATAAGCCAAAGTTACGTCCCCGGGAAGTTGATGTACCAATTTACCCAAACGGGGCCCATAGTTTTGGGTCTTCATTTCCTAGGGTTAGGTTTTTTGGATGTTTAGGATTTTCCATTGTTTCTCAATAATAAATAGGCCCTCGAGCCTCATTGTAACACAATTAAGAGGCCCTGTAGCCACCACATGTCTTTTCGGGAGATAAGCTACCAACGCCCTAGCTAGTTTATTTCCATTTTGTCTGTAAACAAATTTCAGTTCTTTGATATTAATGAAATGAAGTTTTATTTATGCTGCATTTTTTGTATTTATGGTTATATGTGTATTATGTTGCGTTCTGCATAAATGCGGATCAAGAAGTCTTGCATCCATGACATTGCAATGTTTACTAATGGCCGAAACTCTCTTTTGTGATGAACTTCGAATAATATGTAGGATCTTATTTCAAATTTCCTTGGATTCTTGACAGACAAAAAATTACCAATTGAATGAAAGATTTCAAAAGCCTTTCTACATAAAAATAAAGACCTAATATGTTAATCATAACCTATCAATGTAGATTGCATGCACCCCACTAAATATGAATTATGCATGCTTTTATTCTTTGACAAATATCTCTTCCTTTTCTCCAAATTGTTGGTCAGTGAAAGAGGTATGAAATTATCATATATTTACTCATTCTTTATCATAAATATACTCCTGTTTGCCTTGAAAAGGTAATCTATCATAGGAATTACAATAGAATTGGAAAGGTTTATGATTACTATGAAAAGATGACTAAAAAACTACTTTTTGGTTGACAAACGAAAGAATTAGGAGAGGCGAACAGGTTGTACGGGAGGCGTGGTTGAGAATAATCTAACTGCCGCTCCATCGGCGTTGAACCATATCCGGCCAAGGGGCAAGGAGATCTCGAACGAATAGCCCCCGAAAAAAGGCGAGGGGAACAGCTCGGCTCTCGATCGGCACAAACAGAACGATGACTAAACACAGAGGAGCGAATCCCTCAGGATCTTTCGATCCTGAGGGATCGTTGTTTAAAATTATCTTGTTCCTTGATTGGTTGTTGTGTAACCAGCTCCAAAAATAGAAGAAAAGAGATATGAACGCCTTAGAAATAAGCCACTTCGAGGGGGACAACCTCCAATACATTACATAAATGAACAATTCTTGGATGATACAAATTACAAAACCTCCTTTCTATATATAGGAGTCCATGGGGCCATAATATAATCCTAGTGAGCCCTACGATGTAATCCTAGCCGACCTAACAATAATAATTTAAGGGCACAATAATAACAAAATGGAGGGTTACAAGCGTACAATAATAACAATAAGGGGGGTTACACTAACAACAATAAGGACTATACTAGTAATATAGGGACCCTAACATGCCCCTCTCCTTCAAAAGTGTTGTCCCTCAACGCTTGAGTAGCTACTGGGTGCTTTTGTATAAAAATTCTCATCCTCCCATGTAGAATCTTCGATGGGTAAGTTCTTCCACTTGATGAGATACTACGAAATTAATCGATTCAGTAGTTGTCGAGTTCTTGTTTTCGCAGTGACCGCTTCCGGTTCCAATATGATTTTTCCTTCCTCATCAAGTTACTGGAAATATTGTTTGAACTCGAAGATTTTCACCTATAACCTTCTTTAAGCATGAAACATGGAAAACCGGATGTACTCGTGAGAAGCAGGAAGCTCCAATTTGTATGCCATAGTACCAATCTTTTGCAACACCTTGTAAGGACCATAGTAGCTTTGAGCGATAATTTATTATCCTTCTTAGCTTGCTTTGAGGGACATTTTTTTATATGGTTGTAGATACGTAAAAATACCCAATCTCCTACATCAAAACTTCTCTCGTGCATGTTGATACACTGTGCTTCATTCGATTTTGTGCCAAATTGGGTTATCCTTTAAGAGTTGGAGAACTTCTTGCACGATGCTCGATGTGATCTTCGGCGTTTGAACCTTCGAATTTTCCTTAAATATGATGTAATCAATGGTGGATGATATCCATAAAGTGCCATAAATGGGGTCATTTTTGTCTAGCGGTATGGAAGGAAGTGTTATACCACCATTCGACGAGAGGTAACCACTTGACCCATTGTGTTTGTTTATCGGATACAAAACAACGAAGATATCCTTCCAAACATTTATTTACTATCTCCGTTTCGACCATCGGATTGAGGATGATAAGATGAGCTATGAGCTAATTGAGTACCCAGACAAGAAAATAACTCCGTCCAAAAATTTCCCGTAAAAATGGGATCTGCGTCAGCTCACAATAACCCTCGGGCTTCCATGTAGCTTTTGAATTCGTCCCACAAATGTAGTAGCAACTGTACTTTCTTTAAATGGATGAGATAATGCACAAAAGTGTGCATACTTGGTAATTCTATCAACTACCACCATGATGACATTCTTGCCTTCGGACTTCGGTAAACTCTGTGATAAAATCCATTGAAATCTCCTCCCAACGTTGACTTGGAATGGATAAAGGTTGTAGAAGTCCAGGGTCTTAATTGTCTCCACTTTATTCTGTCGGCAAACCAAACATTCCACCACAAACTTTTGAATATCAGATTTAAGGCCATCCCAAAAAAATCTTTCTTTCACCACCGTGGTAAGTTTTTAAAAATCCTCGAGTGTCCTCCTAAAGGAGAAGTGTGAAATTCTAGAAGAATCTTTTGTTTCGGTTGGGAATTCTTACAAAGATATAAGCGATCTTTGTACCATAAGGAATCATTTTTCCAACTAAATGTATCAAATGTACTAGGATCTTGTCATGAAATTTTGAATGAGTGTCCATACATCTTTGTCCTTCTTCCATTCATCTCTTGCTTCGGTTATCCAATCCCGGTTGGATAATAGAAATGGCACAAAGCAATGCTTCCACCTCTTGCATTTCTTTCTTGAGAGTGCATCCACAGCAACATTAGCCTTTCCTTTTTTTGTAAATTATTTCGAAGTCATAACCCAACATCTTTGTGACCCATTTTTGTCGCTCTTACGAAGATAGTCTTTGTTCCAAAAAGTGTTTAGGACTATCATGATCGGTTTTTACCTTGAAGTGTCTTCCCATTAGGTAAGTTCGCCATTTCTTTAGTGCATGGCGGTATTGCTAACATTTCCTTCTCATAAATAGGTTTTTGTAAATACTTTCATTTGATTGGACGACTTTCAAAAGCAATGGGTCTTCCTTCCCCGCATTAAAACTGCATCAATTCCATTTCTGAGGCATCACATTCCACAATAAAGGTTTTTGTGAAGTACGGCGTAGCTAAGACGGTGCTAGGCACATTGCCTCTTTAAGATGTTCAAAGGCCTTAGTTGCTTGAGAGTCCATGAAAATGCATCTTTCTTCAATAATGTTGTTAGAGGTGTTGCTATTCTCCCATAATTCTTAACAAACTTGCGATAATAGCCTTTGTTAACCCGAGAAATCCTCGCAAGCGCTTTATTGTCTTGGGGGCTTTCCATTCCTTAATGGCTTTAATTTTGTTAGGGTCTACTTTAACACCCTCGTGAGATATAATATGACCCGAGATATTCCACCTCTTGTACTCCAAAGAAACATTTGGATGTTTTTGCATATAATTGTTTCTCTTGCAATAGTTTGAGCACCTCATCAACATGTTCAACATGATCCTTCCAAGACACTGTCTGTAGATTAGTATATCATCAAAAAATACTAGCACAAATTTTCTAAGGAAGGGTTTGAAAATGGAATTCATCAACCCTTGAAATGTAGAAGGTGCATTGGTAAGCCAAAGGCATGACCAAAAATTCATAATGACCCTCATGAGTTCGAAATCGTTTGTTTGGAATATCTTACATGTCTTCATTCTAATTCTGATGATATCCGAACTTGAAGATCCAACTTGGTAAAATAAATTGCTCCATATAATTCATCCAATAATTCATCAATCACAGGAATGGGAAATTTGTCTTTAATGGTGAGCTTATTGAGCTCCCTATAATCCGGACACATTCGCCATGATCCATCCTTCTTGTGTACCAATACTACGAGAGCGAGAGAAAGAACTTTGACTAGGGTTGAATTATACGCCTCTAACATTTCTGCAATCATACGTTCAATTTCGCTCTTTTGGAAGTAAGGATATCTATAAGGCCTGATGTTTGGAGGAACACTTCCCGGAATCAAATGAATAGCATGATCATGATCACGAATAGAGTGGGAGTCCTTTGGGAGTTTCAAACACCTTGGAATGATTGTCCAAGACTTGTTGGAGATCTGCGAGAAATAGATGATTTTGATGTCTGAACTTCTAGTGAGCATAATTGTGCAATTATACCTCGTTGTTCTTTTCTTTAGAAGCCTTTTCATGACATTAGAGCTTATTATCCTTCCCGGCTTCCCCTTCAATACCCCGTAATCGAAACTTCCTTTCATTCGAAAAAAAATTTCAAGAAAAGTTCTTGAAAATTAAAAGCTACCGTCCCCAAAGATTGTAACCATTGTACTCCTAGTACAACATCAAGCCCTACCTCCATAGGAATGGAAAGCATTGGACTTGTCAACACATATTCCCCATGGTTAGCTTGATATTATGGCATTTTCCCGAGCAATTTATAGTTCCTCCATTTGTAACCATCACTTGACATGCAGTGACATGGTATAGGAAACAATTTAATTCCTTGGCTACCTTACAATGAATAAAATTATGGGTGCTACCTGAATCAATCAACACTATTACCACTTCGAGGGGGCAACCTCCAATACATTACATAAATGAACAATTCTTGGATGATACAAATTACAAAACCTCCTTTCTATATGGGAGTCCATGGGGCCATAATGTAATCCTAGTGAGCTACAATGTAATCCTAACCGACCTAACAATAATAATTTAAGGGCACAATAATAACAAAATGGGGGGTTACAAGGGTACAATAATAACAATAAGGGGTTACACTAACAACAATAAGGGACTATACTAGTAATATAGGGACCTAACATTGGTCGCGTCGAAGAATTGATTATATAGAACCAACGTCCTTTAGTGACAGAGGGGGGGACAGATTGTTATTGTTATTGGGAATCGGTTGTAAAACTTTACATTTCTCTGCGCTATTAACTCTCTATTTTGAGAGAAACTTTTCTGTAAAAATTTATGTTGGTTTAATACAAAGCACACGTTTTATTTACCTTTTGCAGTTCTGAATTAGCCCAGCAGTATTTCACTGGCGCTAAGGGCCCGGCTCTGGTGGAATCACTTTGTTGTTTGTATTTTAATCTTTGTTTACTGTCGTGTGGAGTGCGTTTAATGTTTGAATTGGTTTATTGTTGATCGGATCAAATACAGAGTCATTGCTGTTTCATTTCTTTACAGTAAGCATAATTCGCTGTTCTATTATTTCACTGTTATCATAAAGCTTCACTGACTTGTATCTGATTTGAATTGTTGACCCTTTAGTTTATAATATGTTTGTTGCGTGGTGAGAAGCTGTCGATAGAATTGAGGCATAGAAATCTAGTGCCTTGAATATGTTAGAATTGTAATTGCAGTTCATTTCACGTTGTTGTTCCATTTTTGTTCATTACTTGTTCATAGTCTTTGATTAGAAAACAGATGAGTTGTAGTTACATGCTGCTGTTCCTTTTCAGATTGCGTTTATTTTAAGTTGCTTTCATTGAATCTGCTTTCATTTCAATTGCTTCAAAGATCTCCAACTGTAGAGGATAGAGGCTTTTGCTTCCAAGTCCCCAGATTGGTCATCTTGCATCGATTTCTAAGGGAAAGAGTTACCGCTACTGCATCCTTGATCGATGTTCTGCAAGCTTGAAGTAGTTTAATCTTTCCATTCATGTCCCTATAATTAGGTTTCTTTTCAAGCATTAGTTATTGTTGTTTTTGTTATTTTATACTACATCTTCACATCATTTCTCTTAGACAATTGCAGCCTCAGACAGAGTACACTCTTGAAATAAAAAGACGCTCCTGGATTGATGATTAATGTAGGCTAATTAGGTGTTCAAAAGATACCTTTTTATGACTCGACATTTTGGCGCCGTTGTCGGGGAGAGTGTATGCCATTTTAAAGGAGTAATGCACAGCTGATTTTCTTCTGCTTGCGAAGAATTGGGTATTAAAGACGGAAGGTAAGAACCTGTGCACTGGGCAAGAAACACACTTGCCCGCAGCCCACTTCACAGCATAAGTAGGTAAGCTTCTTTCTTTAGGTAGGAATGAAGGTTTGTTTCTTTGAATGAATAAATCAACTAAGCGAAACAAAATTCCTCCTAAAACTGAAAAACTTAAGGGGCCAGTGACCCTTGGGCACACAACCTTTATTGACGAAATCCTTAAAAGAACTGAATCTCAGCCATCAGTAGGATTTAAAAGAACTACTTCTAGATAGCCTACTAGTTCCCTTCAGGCTACAGAGTCACCATCTGAAGCCTTAGCTAAGATACACAGTCAAAAATAGGGAATTGAGCCAGATTCCCAAGAAATTGAGAATCCTTGCATAAGTTTCCTTCAAGAAGGGAATGCTAGAAACCTCCGAGAAGGAGAAGGGGAAACGAGAGAAACCACAGACTTGAAATCTCCTATTGAAATTGCCCAAACAATAAGCAGCCCAGATAAGGGAAGTGCTGTTCAAATTATTCAGAACCAAGGTCCTGAATCACCTCAAACAGTAAGTCGACAGGAAATACTTATTATCCCAGACAAAGGGAGTGCTGTCAAAGCCATTCCTGCCTCTGCTCGTCAACCTAGAAATTCCTTGGAAATCCCAGAGGGATATTGGCATATTTTCGATCAAATGGCCCAGAACCAAAACCAGAATCAGCAACAGACCTCTACGCTGCAATATCCTATAGTAGATACTGCAGTCAATGCACCCATGAAAGCTATTCCTCTTCAATATATTCCTACATTTCACGGCTTAACATCAGAGGACCCAGATGCGTTTTTATTTGAGTTTGACGTGTTGTGCAGAGGATACGATTGCACCACCGATGCCCAAAAACTAAAACTATTCCCCTCTACATTAAAAGGGGCAGCCCTATGATGGTTTATGGGATTAGGTGAGGGTGTCATAACTGATTGGGATCATATGAAGGCTACATTTTTAAAGAAATATCAATATTATTGCAGGTCTCGGGAATTAAAAGATGAGATATTCCAAATGACAGCAAAACCAAATGAGAACTTGGAAGAGTATGTGGAACGGTTTCAGTATAATCTTCAGAGATCTCCTTATGCATCTTTACCCTTACCTGATAATGTTTTGAAAACCACATTAATTAGGGGAATGAAAGATCAATGGGTTGAAACATTGAATATTATGGGAAAAGGTGATATATATCAGGAAATTTATCCTAACATCATTGATTTGTGCATCAGAAGTTCGAGGGGCAATACAAGGTTGAAATCAGCAGAACGTGATATAATCACAAGGGAAAATAAGACCTCTAATGAAGGTGTGACTCGTGCAGAGATTGGAAATCTGCTAGAAGACTTTAAGACAGACATACTTGGGACTCTAACAACACAGTTCGATATTATGCAAGCCAAAAAAAAACAGGCAGAAGCAGAGCAGAACTTGGCAATATTCTCTCCCAGATGTAGAAAGAAGCACAGCCACAAAGAATGCCCATTGGATGTGATTAAAGTCTGCGCCATTTGCACGAAAGATCACCCTACAGAAGGATGTCCTTCACTTCCTGGCCTAAAAGAAGTTTATAAGGAGGCAGAAGAAGAATCAGAAGTGCTATGTCTGCTTAATCAGCGCCGAAAATTGCAGCTGCGACCATCAGGTATGTCAAATGATCCATTTTCTTTTCAACCTCCTTAATATAATGCTCAACAATATACTGGGATGTGGCAGAATCAACCATCTTTCCATAATTGGTCACAACAACGATTTCCTCCCACATCTTGGCCAAATCAAGCAAATCAAAATAATTGGCCTAGCTTTCCTTTCTACCCACCTTTCTGGCCTACGCAATGGTCCCTTTCTACTTCCCAGAATCAGGCCTGGCAGTCAAATTGGAAAAAAACTACAAATCACCCAGCTGGATCAATTCCTCTCTCTCAACCTACACTGCCAGCTCCTTATACAAACCCCCAGACCAATTTAAGACCACAACTCCCAGCCCAACCCAACCCAAACCCAAACAATAGGCCAGTTCATTCTGTTCAAATCATGGAACCCCCAGAAGTAGAAACTGAACTGAGGGAGTGTAATGATCTTCAATTAAGGTCTGGGCGCATAGTCGAAACAGAGAGAAACAATGATGTCCACATTGAAGATTCGTTACTTGTAGAACAAACAATACAAAGTGAGAAGGAAGTTCAACAACAAAATCAACAACGAAGTCAACAACAAGTAACAAATTCCTCTCCACCATTCCTAGAACAATTAATTATACCTCGTCCATTAGAACAACCTAATTTTGATCTTCTGGGAGGATTAAAAAATTTGTGTATAAAAATCCCTCTCCTCCAAGCTATTCAAGATATTCCTATATATGTAAAAACTATTAAGGAATTATGCATAAAGAAGCCAAAGAGGAGAACAACAACAAATCCTACTATCCAAATAGTCGGTACCTTATCTGACTTATTATCAGGAATAGAAACACCCATCAAATATGGAGACCCAAGAAATCCTATAGTGACAGTGCAGATCAATGGCTAATCATTTTCAAATGCCTTAGTTGATTTGGGGGCAAAAATTAATATTTTAACAACCACCACCTGTCAAAAACTTGGCATTACATCACTAGAACCAAAAAAAACCTTGTTGGAATTGGCTGACCGATCAGTAGTCAAACCAGAAGGTATACTACAAGATGTAATGGTATCTGTAGATTCCTGGGAATACCCTGCTGACTTCCTGGTTATCAATCCAAAGAATCGACTAGATGGACATCCGTTAATTCTAAGTAGACCTTGGTTGGCAACTGCCGATGCTTATATTGGATGCCAACAAGGAAACATAAAAATCACACGGGGAAATTATGTCAAGAATCTAGGCCTATATCCCCCAGCCAGCCAAGTCTATCAATAATCAAAACAAGAAAACCACCTGCATCATACCTTATGGAGAATATGAGATCACCTCTAACCATAGAAAATGCTCTTGATTTTAAAGATCAAATAGACGATGATATCATTAATAATTTTATTAATAAGTCACAAACCAGATCTCATTTGCAATGTCACATGATTAAAGCATCATTCAATAATAAAGAATAAGAAGATCCTTTCAAAGATATTCCGGATCAAACAATACCTACTACTTCTATCAGCGATAGCAAGGTTGTAGAAATTGAGCCGGGAAAAACTTTAAATATTAATAAAAATCTCACTGCTGAACAAGAAGAGAAATTGGTCCAATTATTACGCAAATACAAAGCATCCTTTACACGGGATTACCCCGACATGAAAGGAATTGATCCTCAATTGTGTACTCACCACATTTACATTGAAAAAGATGCAAGACCTATTCGCCAACCTCAAAGGAGACTAAATCCTCACCTCAAAGATATTGTGAAAGCTGAATTACAAAAACTATTGGATGTTAATTTCATCTACCCAATATCTGATAGCAAGTGGGTCTCCCCATTAGTGGTAGTACCAAAAAAGAACGGAAAGTGGAGGATATGTGTAGATTACCGTGAACTTAATAAGGCAACACAGAAAGACCACTTTTCCCTTCCTTTCATTGACCAGGTATTAGACACATTGGCAGGGAATAAATTCTTCTCTTTCCTTGATGGCTTCAGTGGGTACAACCAAATCCAGATTTCCCCTGAAGATCAGGACAAAACTACTTTTACCTGTCCATGGGGGACATTTGCCTACCGAGTCCTACCTTTTGGCCTATGCAATGCCCCTGCTACATTCCAAAGGGCAATTCTCAGAATTTTTGCAGACTTAATAAATGAAGGTCTCGAAGTATATATGGATGATTTCACACCCTATGGGGATGAATTTGAGCCTGCATTGGAAAACCTAGAAAAGGTATTGCAAAGATGTATTGACACTAGGCTTTTCTTAAGCAATGAAAAGTGTCTTATGATGATGACCGAAGGAGTTATCTTAGGGCATTATATTTCAGCAGCTGGAATTCAAGTAGACCCGGATAAAATCCAAATACTCTTGTTAATTCCTACACCTACTACGCAAACAGAGGTACGTAGCTTTCTTGAATTTTCTGGTTACTATAGAAGATTTATAGAACATTATTCTCGAATAGCTGCACCTTTATATGCACTGACTGGAAATGTTGATTTCACTTGGACAGATAAATGTGACAATGCCTTTAATGATATGAAGAAGCTCGTTTTCACAACCCCAGTGCTGAGGGGCCCAAATTGGAATTTGTCATTCCAAATTTCATCTGATGCCTCAGACACATCAATTGGAGCAGTAATTGGGCAGGAGGAAGACAAGAAGCCCTATGCAATTTACTATATTAGCAAAAATCTATCCCCTGTTGAATTAAATTATACTATGACTGAGAAAGAATTTTTAGCTGTAGTTCATGCTATAAATAAATTTAGGCATTACATAACGGGGTATCCTGTAGTACTATATACTGATCACTCTGCCATTAAATTTTTAGCAAATAAACCTGTTACAAATGGAAGAGTGACAAGATGGTTGATTTTACTATAGGAATTCGACATCACAATCAGAGATCGATCTGGGAAAGAGAACCCTGTAGCTGACTTTCTATCAAGAATGCCAAAGCCCACAGATATAGAAGCAGTTGAAGACCACTTTCCGGATGAACATCTCTTCGCCGTTACTATCAGAACACCATGGTATGCTGATATAGCGAACTATTTGGCAATAGGTAAATTACCTAAACATCTGTCCCTTAATGAACACAAGCAGATAATACATCGTAGTACCCGCTTCTCCTGGATTGGAGGCTACCTATTTCATACAGGTGCAGATATGCAAATAAGGAGATGAATTAGGGAGGATGAGATTTTTGACATCTTGAAAGCATGCCATGATGGACGGTGTGGAGGACACTTTGCAGATCGTAGGACTGCCCATAAAGTTTTACGAACATGCTATTATTGGCCTACTATCTTTAAAGATGCAAAAAAATTCATGCAGGCCTGTGATAACTGCCAAAGGGCAGGTCGCCCTGGGCAGTCTGATGAAATGCCTCTGAACCCTCAACTAGTGATTGAACCGTTTGAACGTTGGGCCCTTGACTTTGTTGGTCCTATTAACCCCCCATCAAACCAAAAAACATACATCCTAGTTGCAACTGAGTATGTCACCAAATGGGTTGAGGCAGAAGCTCTTTCAAAAGCTACAGAAGACTCTGTAATACAATTTCTTTTCCAAATCTTTGTGCGCTATGCCCTCTCGAGGGACATAATCACAGATGGAGGACCACAGTTTGTAGGTAATAAATTAGCTGAAACATTGCAAAACTACCACGTTCAGCACAAGATTACAACTCCATATCACCCACAGGCCAATGGCCAAGTAGAGAGCACGAACAAAGTAATCAAATCCATATTAACAAAAATAGTTTCTTCTTATAGACGAGATTGGGCCTACAGATTGCCAGAAGCATTGTGGGCATATCGAACAACGTGGAGACCTACCACAGGATATTGACCATACCAATTGGTATTTGGAAAGGAACCCATATTTCGTATAGAATTCGAAATTCAAACATTACGAACAACTCAAAAGGTGGGTGTAGATTTAAATGAAGCCCAGGCTAACAGACTGCAGCAAATTAATGAGCTGGATGAAATTAGGCTCTCTGCTCTTTAGCACACAGCATTAATTCAGCAACAGAGAGCCAAATGGCATGACGCCCATATCAAAGAAAAGATCTTCCATGAAGGAGATTGGGCACTCCTATATGATTCCAGGTTTCAGGATTTCCCAGGAAAACTCCAGACACGATGGCTTGGACCCTATGAAATACAAAAAGTGCATGATAATGGCACTGTTACATTAGTTACCATTGACGGATCTGGACATTCCTTTAAGGTTAACGGTCATCGAGTACGATTTTATCATAAACCGCTCACCTGGGAATCCTTTTACCAATAGTTTCGGGAAGATTCTACAATGGAAATTCTTGCTGAAGGGGAGAATTCCTCCTTGGCACCAGTTTGATAAATCACTTCTTTTTCTAAATTTTGTACATAAAGCATTTTTTTCGTTTTTCGCTTGTTGTTTTATGGAAATTGTTTTTTTAACATTCTGTCAATATTATTTCTTCATCGTTTGTTTCATGAAATTCGGTTTTTTTCAAAAAAAGAAAGAAGAGAAAAACATAAATTTTTTTATTTCATTTGTTTTTTTGTTCCTTGTTGGAAATATTGACTTTGACTTGGGTCAAATCCCTTGATTAGTGAGGAATAAATAAATAAATGATTTATTTATCCTTTTAAGGAAGTGGTTGGGATATAATCAAATAAATAATGATTTATTTAATTAATAGTGGTTTATTTGGTCATATTTAACAAGGAATATTATTTAAATAATTATTCCTAGAAAATAATAAGATAACTATGGGTTTATCTCATTAATTTCTTTGTTTTTGGGTTAAACATGACTGGGAATAATAATTAAGTTATGGTTTAATTAATTATTCCTTTTGGGGTTTCCTAATTAACATAGTGAAAGAAGTTTTACTTGGGGTAAAACTGGTCTTACATGGTGTACTTGGGTCCATCTAATGATAAAAGGTTAGATGACCAAAAAATGGTGTAACAGATTGCCCCCCAGCGTGCGAGTGTCGGGAGCAAATCGTATGACCGAAGTACGTTGTAAGAATACAATCACTAGACAACAAAAGGGGATGTCAGAGAGAGAAGTGTGAGGTACATGGTGTGCTGAAGGACTAGACCCTGAGGAGACGAGACTCGCAGGTGCAACAAGTCTCTTTTTATGAGAGGGTACCTGTGCTGAAGGCGGCGGGGGAGGCATACCTATGCCCGCCGTGACAAAGTACAAAAGAATAGTGTGTCCAGTAAACAAGGGACCGAACCATAGAGTACAGCTGGCATAATCAAGGGCCAGATAAAAATACAATGAAGAGTCTCACATACATGCTGTGCCTGGGATAACAGCCAGGACTAGGACAATAATCTCTGAGTACATGAGATAAATACAACCCGAATGCCCCCTGTAAATGGGGAAGGGCTCACAAAATCTGACTGATACATGCAAATCATAGAGGTGCTGCAAGTGGCTAAGGCCAACATCATCAAAATCTGGAGCGGCATCAAAGGCTGCAATGAAGAGGTCATCCGGGCATGTGGGGAGCTACCTGCAGGGCCACCCCCTCATGAGGGCTGAGACATCTCACACACGCCCGGGAATCATCAGGAGCTGCTGCTGGGTCACTGGACTGTCCAGTATACGAATCTCGATCATGCTGAAAGGAGCTGGAGAAGCGATCAAGTCAAAGGGAGGTGAGAAATCCCCCTGCCTGATCCGAGGCACCGAACAAAAGTGGAAGCTGGAACCAAGGTACACCGCCCTCTAGACCTTGCTTCTGGAATAAATGTGCTGAGGTCGACAGAAGGAGGTCCGCCGTAGGTGAGGCAATGAGAATCTCTAACTATTAAAGAAAAAAAATCAGCAACCTTAATGAGCCCATTTATCGTGATAGCGAAAGGAAGGATGGAGTGGCGAATGGACGACTTCCCTTGTTAGAGCATAAATTGCATGAATGACATGGCAGCGACTGACACAATATCGAAAGGGACAGGGGACAGTGGGGCTGAAGGTCATGATATGCGACACAAGGGAGGAACCAAGCAAAGAAGGATGGAGGGCTATAGTGGGGTGTAAAAGGACGCAGGATAGACTCCATGAATGCAATGATGACTCGACTTGGATGCTCTAAACAAGGGCGACTGTAGAGTGCTGCCACACAGTAAAGGCCCCAATGGGGGGTCATCGAAACATGAGTACAAAGTGGGCACTCATGACGAAAATCAACACGAACATGGACAAGTAAGGGGGCGATGTGGTGCCCCAAGTACAAGTGTCGTAAGTGAGGAAATTCGATTTTAAGGAGTGGTGAAGTGACCCTTCGTGGAAAAAATGTGTCCGGGTGAAGTATCAAATCACCAAAAACTAAGTAAAACCCATTTGCGAGCTCGGTGAGATCTATCCAGCGGTGCTGACGGTTCGTCGAACGGGGCTACGGTGTGGTCGCAGCAGTCGAAAGAAGAAACAGGGGTTCTCTTTTAATGAGGCAGTTTTCCCTCCAAAATCATTCATTTGCTATTGTTGCTGTGGTGAATGTGGAGAGGAGAGAAGGCCCTAAATCTTGCGACGAACGTAGCGGACAAACCGACCGTTGGATTCGAGATCTGTCAGTTGGAGGTAAGAGGCCTAACCTTGCTCTTGCATTTTGATGGATTAGATTTGCAGTTTAGGGCCCAACACCCCAGAAATAGCCCCTCCCTCCTCTCTACGGCCGGGTCGCACTTTTTGGGGCAAAAAGTGCGACCCAGGACGCAGGTTTGAGGGCAAAAAGTGCGACCTGGTCCAGAAATTGGCAGAAAACTGCGACCTGGGAGAGGAGGGGGGCTTGGTGCTGTTTGATGGTTGGGAGTTGGGTTGTGGTGTGTGGTTATGGTTTTCCCGATCTGTACCCTGACAAAAAGAATGTGTTTGTGCAGGTATGGCAGAGTTGCGGGTCAACTGGAGGGAGAGGGATCTGGGAACACTTCGGACAGAGATCCAGGCGGATCAGGGCGTTCGTCGTGTATTGGCCGGATTTGGGGTTCTCAAGTTTGTGGAGAACCCGTTGATGAGAGCAGGGGAACCATTACTGGCCCGGATTATCAGTTACTGGGATCCAGATCAGGAGATCTTTGTAGTGCAGGGGCACAGGATCGAACTGACGGTCCAGGATGTGTATTTCGTGACCGGCCTCCCACCATTGGGGATAGTGGGAGACACGCAGCCAGTGTTGCCGCGGGGGCGGCATATCATGGAGTTTGTGGAACGCCATTGTCGGCCGGGTTTCCAAGTCAAGGGGACTCGGATATCGATCGGGGATCTAGAGAGGCTAGAAACCCGTGCAGTGGCCGCAGCTGTGCTGCGAATCCTGGGCACCCAGGCGTTCCATCACATCACCGGTGGGCCGATGATGATAGTGGAGAGTGTGTTGAGTGGGACCTACTTTGGGTGGGCCCAAATGATGTTGGTGTCGCTAAAGCGACAGTTGTCGCTATGCGGGCGGCGAGGTGAATCATGATTGCTCATATGGGACTTTATTGTGCGCCTTCTTCTTTGAGAAGATCCCGACCTTGAGGCCTCGTGTGCAGCTTCCAGATGGGGGCCCGAGAGAGCCCAGGATGCGTCGTTGGGGACGACTACTCTGCAGAGGAGGAGGAGGGGCGGTCGGGCGAGTGTTTCGACCGGAGTTCTTTGCCCATTGGGATCAGATGCCGCTATACATAGACGACTACCCTTATAGTGGGATGAGCTACTGTGGGGATCCGGATCTGCCACTTCCGTCTGGTCGAGTCTGGGGGCCCGATGGTAAGTGACAAATTGCTATTCTTATATGGGCATGTTAAAGTTTTTGAATAGTAAATAATGATACTGATTCGGGGACTTTTGGTATGCAGATATAGCACCGGTAAAACCGGCCGGATATATGGGACGACCGGCAGCGTCTGGAGCTACAGGTCTGAGTGGGTCGAGAGCAGCGCAGAATGAGGATGCAGCCGCCCTACTGGAGGACATCCGCCGTAGATGTGAGCAGCTTTTGACCGGAGTATCGGAGCGCGGGTGGCAGGATTTAGACGACCAGTACATAGAGCCATGTGTTTGTCTCCCCTCGGAGTGGCGAGGTATCATGCGGCGCATGGCGATGGCCGGTCAAGCTATGCGTGATCTACATGCTGCAGGGGCAGAGCCATTGGCCCGGGAGCCTCCAGATAGTGATTAGGGGCGTATGGTGCCCCTTCTGATGTATGTAGGGGCAGGTGGTGCCCCCTAGAATGTATGGAGGGGCATATGGTGCCCCCAGTTTTTGGACTTTGTTTGTAACATGCTATGGGCATGTCGTATGTATATGTATGGGGGGCGTATGGTGCCCCCAGTTTTTGGAACATGCTATGGGCATGTCGTATGTATCAGAGTAGATGGACTCATCAATATATGGTTTGCGACACATATTATGGATATGCATCGTCTTTTGATGGTTGATTAAATGTTATTGTCTTGTATGAATTGTGTGTGATAAATGCCAATCTAGAACATGGTTTGCGATACTATCTACGTAGTGATTCTGGTCTCTGGGTACATGGTTGAAAGTTATGGTTTCAAACGCACGTATTAAGACTTTCACTCGTAAATAGCGTCTAAACAGCACAGGGTTATGCACACGATAAACACCATTTAGTTGCATTACAAGAAGCAGGGAATCCAAACAAACGTGCAGATGGCGGATGCGATGCAAAAGGGCATCGGCTAATAGGCCACGCACTGCATCATATTCGGCCTGATTGTTGGTGGCAGAACCAATGCATACCCCGTTAGACAGAACGAGGTCATGCAAGGGGGTGAAGATGGCCCACCCTGCCGAGGCAAGATTCCGGGAGTAGCGACTTGCACCATCGGCGTAACCGATAAAGGGTGTGGACGGGGGGTCTTGTAAAATGGTGTGACAAGACAATAAATGAGGGGATGAAAGGAAATGACGGCAGCGTGAGGGTATAGAAGTCATCGAGCGGTAAGGGCAAGAGGAAGGGGCAGGATGATCAAGACTCAAACAAGGTGGTGGATGAGTGCTATCGGAAACATGGCGAGGACTCGGGCTGCGGAGGTCAACAGAGACACAAGTGGAGTGTTCTCGAGTATCAAGGGACACAACAGGGGAGGCTGCGGATGGGCTAGGCTCCGAGTGTCGTGCAGAGGAGGATAGGTAAAGGATGGTGACTGTAGACTCCGTCATCTGAACATCAGGGGGGGGGATGTGGATGGGAGCGGGGGGATCCTCAGGCTGGCCTGAAGCATACTGCGCGAGGATGGGAGAGGCGGATTGATTTTGTTCGACCTCATACTCACGGATCACCTCAAGAGAGGCACGGTAATGCGGCAGGTGGGGAGAATAATGGGAGTAGTGGCCATGGACACCGCACAAAGCACAGGGCTTGTTGGTGCGGAGAGTCTTGGGGTTCTTGGGGACGGTCGAAGAAGGAGTGGGAGTTTCAGGGACCATAGTGTCGGGGAACGCGACTTTGACCATGGGTCGGATACGAGATAACTCGGGACAAGCGTGGGTGGCATGACCAATGACATCACATAAGGCACAAGGCTTCGGGGGTGGAGGAGGAGCCGGGTTGGTCGTGGTGGTTTGGTCTTTGGTTGCCCCCTTGCGGGCTTTGCCTTTCTTCCCGGGAGCCGACCCAATAGGAGAAGGGTCCTGTGGAGGTGCTGGGGGCACAGTGGCTATGGAGGAAGCGAGGGGGACCGGTTGAACCGGTGTCAAAGCCATGTAAGGTTTGGGGTGACCAGGGGGGGTGGCGGCTGGGGGATCAAGGTACCAAACCGGAATGCCCAAGGTCAAGTTAGGGAGAGAGAGGGTGGCCATGACGGGGACAGAATATACTCCGGGAGGGGGAGCCAAGAAGGGGATCTGTCCAGTAGGGTAATGACCAGGAGGTACGGC
Source organism: Pinus albicaulis (assembly GCA_034641835.2). Lineage (NCBI taxonomy): Eukaryota > Viridiplantae > Streptophyta > Pinopsida > Pinales > Pinaceae > Pinus > Pinus albicaulis. The sequence goes on along the minus strand of CM076571.1, from coordinate 672,083,723 downwards.
TCCGAGATGGTTAAGGCCAGGGGGAACCGAGCCTGGAGGATAAAGAGGTTCGGGGATACCAGCTGTAGGGGGAGGGCCAGAAGGAGGGGGTCCGGCTGGCTGAGATGAATGGCTAGGAGCGGGTTGCGGAGGGCGGGGAGGAGGCGGCTGACTAGCCGAGGTAGGCCGTTTATGGGCAGCTTGAGACGATTGCATCATGCAAACATTCGACAAGCTGGGATCAGTAACAGGAGGGGGGGGAAGATGAGGAAAAGTACCAAGCAGGGTGGAATCTTTATAGACGCCGGGGGAGACACTGGTCAAAGAATCGACGGTTTGCTTGTTGGCTACGGAAGAGATGGTCGTCTCGGAGGAGGTCGGAGACGGCGGCTCATGATAAGATAGCTGGTCAATGGTGACTATCTTCCCATTATGTGGAAAAGACATCTTGCGGAAAACCGTGGATGGGACAGCAGACATGGCATAGGTGTAGCTTCGCCCCAAAAGAATGTTGTAGTCTAGAGGGGCGTCAATGACTTCGACGTCAACGCAAACAGTCTTACCGGCGAGGGTGATGGGACAGTTACGAAACAGGCCAATAGGCTGGGAGGCATGACCGTCCCACGCTCGAAGGGTGATCGTGGAAGGGACCAGCTCAGGGGATCCGAGTTGCTTCCAAACCGAAGCGGACATCACACAGGTGGATGCCCCCTCATCAATTATACACCGGGATACAGTGGCGTTCCGGATTTTGACTGGGATTTGGAAAGCAACGGAAGGAGGAAGAGGAGGGTGGTCCGATTGAGTGGCGTCGAAAACAATCATTTGGTCGTCAGCAGGATCAACCGCGCCCACGGCAGATAGTAGAGCCTTCTTTTGAGAAGGGCACGACTGGAGGAGTTCCAGTGTAGAAATGGTAGCAGGGGATTGTGCCAAATCATCTACTATACTGTACGATTGAGCGGCTCGACCGGAAGCAGCATTTCGGCGTAATGGTCCCTTTGGAATCTTTGGATGAACCTCAACTTTGGGTTGAGGGATGTGTAAGGGGCCACTGGATGTCGAAAGAGGCTATGTAGAACCTGAAGATGGAGGCTCGGGAGCAGACTGAGCAGGAGGCTTGGGGTACTGGCGAGACCGAGTTTGAAGGTGAAGGTCGACGGAAGGGGAAGGATCGGAGCGCATCATAAGGATCTGGTAGTCAGAGGAACCAGAAATGGACGAGGGGGGGGCTACATGGCTATCGGGGGATTGGGTAGCCACGAATCCCTGTTGAGGGAAAGGATCAGTGAACACAGCTGGCTGGGTAGTGGCCACATTAGGAGGAGCGTGAGGGGAGGCGTGTTGTCCGCGCAACGTGGCTTGAGACTCCCACATCTGTCGCATCTGGGGTAAGAGAGGACAATCGTGAGTGTAGTGACCGTAAACACCGCAACACGAACAGGGCTTGTTTGTGCGAAGCGGCTTGTCCGGCCTGGGCGAATGCCCTGAGGCTGGTTGCTAGTGTTAGGGTCCACACCAGAATTGGGTCCTCGGTTACCGGGGGCAGATGGGTTCTGGTTGCCTCTCCGCCTTCTTTGAGAAGAAGGGGGATTAATCGCACCCTGCTGTGCAAATACTTGCCCTGGAGGGGGTTGTAAGTGTTGTTGCGGGTTGTGAGGAGGCAAGGGAGGCGGAAGCGCATATGCTGGAGGAGCTGGCGCACCAGGCTGTGGATAAAAGTAAGGGTTGGGTTGGGCGACATTGAGGTAAGCAGGAGGTTGGGCAAAAGGAGGGGGCATGCCGTATCCTGGATACATGTTGCCGGGAGGGGGAAGAGTGCTTGAGGTGCTGGCCCCTCCCTGAGGGAGACCATGGCTCATAGGAGGGTGAGCAGATGGGTGGGAAAGAGATCCAACAATACCGTCGGCGGAATGAGATGCCCCCGGGGCGTTAGCGCCACCGGGCCTGGGGATGTCAAGCAGAACGGTATAAACATAACCCGATTGAGCGTAGATCGGGTCATATTTTAAAGCTATTTGGAGGGCGGCTTCTTCAGATTGAGGAAAGTGACAGGCGACATCTTTGCCGATGGGAGACGGGAGGGTGCGAAGGAACCAGTCCATGTAAACCCGATCTTCAAAGGGAGGGGCTCGACATAAGCTCCGTCTTCGTCGCCATTCCTGAACATGGGTAGAAAGGCGTGTGGAAGAGGGTTGCTTAAATGAAGTCAAGAGCTCCGTGCCAGTGTCGTATCGGAGAGGGAGCTGGAAGTACGACAAAAAGGCTTGGGCAAGAGTCTCGAACGTGGTATGGGAGGAAGTGGTCTGTTCGACATACCATTTAGAAGCTTCGCCGGTAAGCGTGCGTTGGAACAAACGAAGATGGATGGAGTCATCGGTAATGGAATTGGAGGAACACCACATGTGGAAAGACCGGACGTGATTGGTTGGATCTTCTCCATTAAGGCCCTCGAACTTAGGGATATCGGAGGGCAGCTTGGTGGGCATAGCGGGCCAGGTAGCATTGTGGTGAATGGGATCATTAATCAACTGATGGAAATCGGGGAGGCTGAGGCCTGCAATGTACGGCAGCACAGGGGTGGCCGGAGTAGTGGTTAACAAGCAGTTGCTAAATGGGAGCCGGCATTAGGGCCGGGAGAACCGCTAGCGTTAGGCCCGGGTCCAGACATGGTGAAGGTAACAGGGGGAGAACCGGAAGGAGAAGGGGGACTCGATGAATCAGGAGAGGAGTCGGAGTGCGGACTCGAAGGTGGACTGGCTCGACGACGGCGGTGCGGAGCAGGTCGATCAACCGGAAACTGAGGGTGAAGGCCAAGAAGTCTTCGGGAAAGGCGCCTTGGGGGCGCAATGATGACAGGAAGAAGGAAACCGACAAGGGCAGAAAGGGACAAAATCAAGAAGGTCAAGGGCAGAAAAGGTGCAGTGACAATTGATTTTAGAGTCTTTGCCAGGCGGTGTAAACCAGGTGCTTCTTCACTTAGGGTCAGTGTGTGGCGTGCGTTAATTTTAATTTTTAAACCCTTTCCGTTGTTTGAGAGCAAGAAAAAGTATGCGACGTAGCTGAAAATAAACCTAGAGAGAACAGAATAAAATGCTGAAATAACAGAAAAATAATAGCTACGTATGCATCTATCTAAACCAAGAAGGGGGGTCTCTCACAACTATGCTGAAAAAGAAAGGGAAAAACTATGGAATCACACACAAAGGAAGCTCGACAGATCTAGGGTCAAAGGGGACATAGATCTGGAGGATAAAGCTGCAGACAAGGGGTGCAGATCACAGCCAAGAGACAGAGGCAAGGTGGCTGGAAAAAGGGAAATCAGCAAAAAGCGGGAAATGGCTGAGAGGCCTTTGAGGAGGTCAAACAAACGACAAGAGGTGATTTGAAAGGAAAAGAGGTTGATTTCAAAGGATCTGAAAGTGAGGTAACAGATCTGGAAAAAGAGGGGGCTGAAGCTCTGAAACCGACGGCTGAAACAGCTGAAACTCTTCCACAAAAAGTGGAGGGTACTAAAGCCCTAAGGGGTTGGGTTCCCACTTAGATGAGTAAAAACAGATCAGATCTTGGTCAAGGCGGGCTGAGACAGAGGCTGGAAGACCCTGGCAGAAGCTGCAGCAAAACCCAGAAAAAGTGCAGAAAAAATGCTGGAAAAAAGTCAGGTCGCAGTTTCTGACCTGATCTAAGTTCAGGTCACAGAAAACAGGCTGAAAAGTGCAACCTGGAGGTCCAGGTCGCAGGTTTTGGGCCAAAAAGTGCGACCCCCCTGTTCCGGTTGTCTCGGCGGCAGATTTTCCGAAAAGTTGCCGTCTCAGTTGCGGCTGGTGTCGCTTACCTGCGCAATAGGGCCAGAAACACACGGAAGTTAGAAATTTTAAGTTTTTAGGGTTTTATGTGAAAAAAATGACATGAAAAGAGAAAAACTTAAGCGAGCGAAAAGAAGCCCTAGGCGCCAAGTAGGCGGATGCAGAATATGAAAAGCTACGCTGGGCCGATAAATAATTTAAAAACCACGTGGAGTCGCCATTTGTTAGTATGAATTGCTTTCACGTAGTGTGCATTAAAAGAACTACTTTAGCTACGCATAACTAATAGCCCTAACAGCAATAGAGGTCGCAAAAACATCTTCGCATTCTGATGGCAGTTAAACATGCCGCACCTTAAACAAAGATCCATAAATGGAAAGTATATCGCAGAAAAGCAAAGGGATGCTCGCATGCATCCACCCGGACAAGACAAGAACTCGATTTTTGAATGAATTTTTATATTGCTGGTGGCTCTGGAGGAAAGCAAGAAGGTATGTATCCAGTATCTCACTAGCAGGACGTTCTTTGTAGTTCTCAGCACTTCGCATCTCAGCTCTCTCTCTTGTAGATGCAGAAAAGCCAAATGTAGAAGAGTCTCAGAGCTCAATGGGAGCAAGACGGCAGTAAAAATAGGAGACCAAGTGTATAGATCTGGAGTGATCTAATAGGCAACAAAAGGTGAAAACATAGAGAAACCCCTCCTATTTATAACAAAATATCTGTCATTCTAGATACTTGGTGCATGATTCATGTGATGTTAATCAAATCTAGGTCCAATTTCCATGGAATGAGTATTTTTATTATTATTTTGTTGAGGGAAAGGGTGTTTGACTTGGGTCATGATCCCTTGATTAGTGAAGAATAAATAAATAAATGATTTATTTATCTTTTTATGAAGTGGTTGGGATGTATAATCAAATAAACAGTGATTGTAGTTAAAAGTGGTTTTATTTGGTCGTATTTAACAAGGAGATATTATTTCAAATAATTGTCCTAGAAAATAATAAGATAACTATGGGTATATAGTTTATCTCATTAATTTCTTTGTTTTTGATTCACTTTATGACATCCGGGAATAATGATTAAAATTACTGGTTTAATTAATTATTCCTTTCACGTTTCCCTAATTAACATAGGCAGTGAAAGCAGTTTTACTTGGTAGCACCGGTCTTACATGGTGTACTTGGGTCCCTCTAATGATGAGAGGATTAGATGACCAAAAAATGAGTGTAGCAGATCGTCTCCTCAAAGACATGCGAGTGTCAGAGGAGCAAATCGTATGACACGAAAAGTACGTTGTAAGAATACGAAAATCACTAGAACATACAAAAGGGGATGTCGAGAGAGGAAGTGAGAGGTAGATAAAGTGTCGGAGGACTACATGACGTGGGCCGGAGAGCGAGACTACGCAGTGAAACAAGTTCTCTTTTTATGAGGAGGGCATCAATGCTAGAGATGCGTGAGGGAGGCATAAACGCCCTATGCGCGCCGTGACAAAAGTACAAAAGAATAGAGTGTCCAGGTAAACAAGGGACCGAGACCATAAGAGATGCAGTGGCTTTTAATCAAAGGGCCGAATAAAAATACAGTGAAGAGTCTCACCTACAGTCGGTGTGCCTGGGATAGCGAGCAGTGACTAGTACAATAATATCCGAGGTACATGAGATAAAGCACAGCAAAATGCCTCCTCGCAAGTGGGGAAGGCTCACAAAATTCGGCGCTACATGCAAATCAAGGGGAGTCTGCAAGTGGCAAGGCCAACATCATCACAGTCTTGGGCCGCATCAAAAGGCACGCAATGAAGAGGTCATCAGCGACGATGTGCTGGCCAGGCCGCTGCGATGAGGGCCGAGGCATGCTCTCACACGCCGGAATCGTCAAGAGCCACCGGCCGCACGTAGACTATCCTCGGAGCACGCATCTATCTGATCGTGCCGAAAGGAGTCGAGACGCACCGAGAGTCAAAGGAAGTGAGGAGATCCCCTCCGCCGATCCGAGGTAAACTCGAACAAGAGGGAAAGTCGGAACCAAGGTACACCGCCCTTTCTGACCTTGCTCTCCGGAATAAATGCGCCGTATGGCGGCGTAAAGGAGGTCCGCCGTAGGGTAGAGGACGATGAGAGATCCTCAACTAAGGCCGCAAGAGAAGAACTCGCTAGAGCGATGGCATGACCTCGACACCAATGATGACAGCGTAGCGAAGGGTGGAGTGGCGAGACGTACGCACTTCCTCGCTGAATAAATGGCATGTATGAATGACATGGCAGCCGAGCGGCACAACATTTGTGGTGACAGACAATGGTGTCGAGAGGCCGTGATCTGCGACACGAGGAGGAACCAAAGCACAGAAAGAGATAGGAGGGCTATATAGTGGGTGTAAAAGTGACGCAGGAATAGACCTCCATGAATGCAATGATGACTCGGCTTGGAATGCTCTAAAGCAAAGGCAGCGCATAGCGTCGCTAATACAGCAGCGCAATGTCGCGTAAACATGAGTACAAAGTGGGCACTGCAGTGACGTGCACCAACACGAACATGGACATAGCAAGGGGGCGATATGGTTCCCGAAGCACAAGTGTCGTAAGTGAGGAGACTCGATTTTAAAGGATGCGTCGAAGTGACCCTTCGCGGAGTGTCCAGGTGAAGTTACCAAATCACTAAAAACCAAGTAAAACCCATTTGAGAGCTCGGTGAGATCAGTCAACGTCTTGGCTGCTCACTAAATCTGGCTGCAGGCTGGCAGCAGACGCATAGTCAGAAAGCAGTTCTCTTGTGATGAGGCGTTTCTTCTCCAAAATCATTCATTTCTGCTATTGTTGATGTGAAATGTGGAGATGGAGAGAAGGCCCCAAATCTCGCGGCAGAGCGTAGCGGACAAAGCGACCATTGGATTCGCGAAGATCCGTCGCTTGGAAGTCAGAGGCCTCACCTCTGCTCTTTGCATTTTGATGGATTAGATTTAGGATGTAGGCCCAGCACCGTAAACAACCTTCTCCCTCATCTCTACGGCCGGTCGCACTGCAAAGGGCGCGAGCAGACGGCCGTTTGAGCGCAAGAAGTGCGACACGGTTCAGAAAATGGCAGCAGACCCAGACCGGACGATGAGAGCTTTCGTGTAACGTGACGATTTACGTGAGTTGTGGTGTGTGAGTCTGGTTTTCCCGTCTATCCCACCGACAAAATAATGCTGTTTAGCAAACGGGCAGCAGATGCGGGTCAAAGTCCGGAGAGAGAGGGATCCGGGAACACCTGAGATCCGGTGCGGTCGGGTGGCGTTCGTCGTGTGTGGCCTGTGGGGTTCCTCAAGTCATGTGAGGAACCCGGTGATGAGAGCAGAGAGACCATTACCCGCTCGGATTATCGACTCTTGGGATCTAAGATCGTGAGATTTTCCTTTGTAGTGCGTAGGAGACACGGATCGAGCTCGCGGTCCGAGATGTGTGCTGCTACGAGCGGAAACCTCTCACGCGGGATGACAGTGGGAGATCCGTTAGCCGTTGTTGCCGCTGCCGCAGAGCACGTGTGGAGGTTCGTGGAACGCCATTGCTCCGGCCACAGGCCCTCACGTCCAGACTCGAATGCTCGATCGGGATCTCAGAGAGAGGCCAGGAAACTGCGTGCAAAGAGCATGGTACCGGTGCCTGCATGAACTCGGGCGGCTGGGCGTTCCGTCACATCAGCACGACGGGTGATGATGGCGGAGAGTGTGTTGGTGGGACCCTACTTTTGGGTGGGCTCAATGAAATGCCGGTGTCTGAAGCGAGCAGCTTGCCGCTGTGCGGCAGCGGCGCTGAATCATGCGATCGCTCATATAGGACCTTTGTGTGCGCCTTCTTCGTTTAGAAGATCCGACCTTGGAGGCCCTCGTGTAGTTTCGGCATGGGTGCGCTAGGAGAGCCCGGATGCGTCGTGCCAGACTGACTCTCGCAGAGGAGGAGGAGGAGGCTGGCCCAGGCAGTGTTTCGCGAGTTCTTCGCCCAGTGGGACCGTAGTGCCTCTGTACACAGGCAGAGCTACCCGCCCATAGTGGGAATGAGCTATTGTGGGGATCGATCTTCCACTTCCGTTCCAGGTTTGGCTGCCCGATGGTAAGTGACAAATTGCTATTATGCCATATGGGCATGTTAAAGTTTGTGAATAGTGACAATGATATCTTGAAATTCAGACTTTTGTACGCAGATTATAGCACCTGTACTAGTACGGATATATAGGTCGACCCACGGCTTGCCTCCGGAGCTCTGTCGGAGTGGATCGAGGTCGGCGCAGCATATGATGTGCGAGCCGCCCTCATCGAGGACATCCGCCGTAGATGTGAGCATTTCGTGGATCGAAATACGAAGCAGGCGGTGAGCCGGGGTGTGACGTACTCAATTCACATAGACACAGCGCCAGTGGTACTCCTGAGTGGCGAGGCACCATGCGCGCCTTGGCGATGGCCGGTCGGCGCTATGCGTGAGTCACATGTCACAGGGCAGCATTGGCCGTGGCTTGAGCTCTCCAGATGTCAGTGATTAGGAGTGACGGTGCCCTTTCCACGATGTGTGTAGGCGGGTGCAGACCGGTATGATGGAGGCACATGGCGCGGCTTTTTCTTGGACTTTGTTTGTAACATGCTATGGCTCTCTTGTTTTGATTCAAAGTTCAAAGATTTTCAAGGTAAATTCCAAACACATTGGCTTGGGCCATATGAAATTATGAGAATTTTTGACAATGGAGCAATAAAAATCAGGACAATAGATGAAGAGAAGGTCAATTTTCTTGTAAATGGTCATAGATTGAAGCTGTATCATAAGCCACTTTCAAGAGAAGAATTTGTCAAGAGATTCTAGGAAAACAGTGATGTGAAGTTAATGAAGAAGAATTTTTCTTCTTCATCAACTTAGTTGAATTTTCTGAATTCAAAAGCATAAAAAAATAAAAAAATAAAATAAAATAACAAATAAAGTATAAACATGAAAACTAATCACTGATTAGCATGTTTATACAGAAAAGATAAAGTGAAAATCAGAATCCTTCTGACACTTTAGCTTTTCAAATTTGTTTTTTTTCTGCAAGCAGTCATTACAAAATCATAAGTTTCACTCCATTATGTCTCACTTCATTCATATTTCAATCGCTCCATTCATTCATATTTCATTCATTCCGTCCATCCATACTTCATTCACTCCATTCCATGGTCCATTTCATTTCCATCTCAGATTTCTAAATTTGATCTCTTTCTGCAGATTAAGTGTTACAAATCATGAATTACATACCACTTTTAATGTTTCATTCTATTTCACAGTTGTGATTCATTTCATTCCATTACATTCCACTTCACTCCTGATCTATTTCAATATATTTCATGATCCACTTCATACAACATTCCATTCCATTTTTCAAAGTTCCTACAGGTACATTCTGCAGCCAGTCAGACATTCTGCAGCCAACTAGACATTTTGTAGCCAAATATACAGAAAGAAACTATCCTATAATCATTTGATCAACAGAAAATTGATCCTGCACACCTATGACAACAAGAAAAATCAAAGGAGTTATAAAGACTGAAGAATCAATGATTTTCAAAGGAGGAAAAAGCATATCAAAACCACAGAAAAATGAAAGGAAAGGCAAAGGTAAAGTTGTAAAATTATTATGATGAAATAATATGAAAGATATAGTGTAGTTAGGTCATGTATGATTCAAAAAGCTATTTTAATTATTCATGTTGATCATGCCTATTAAACCTATCATAAAAACTTTGGACAAAATCTCTTCCACTCCACCATTTCAAATCATCATTTAAAACTTAACGGTTAAAGTATTGAAGTGACCTATTCGGTCACGTCACCAGCCGAAGTATTCAGTGATGATTTGAATTTTTCACGAAAAGTTTCCGCGGTCTTTTTTCCCATGATGGCTCTCAAACTCATTAATTTTTGTAAATCACCCTCACCACATTTCAATCATTCTATAACCTCTTCATATCATCCTTCCGTAGCTAATTCCTACTGCATAAATAGAGAAAGCACCTTTGGGGCAAAAACAACTCTTTAACAACCATTTTCACAGTGGATAGAAGAGCAGTAAATTGAAGGTTGAAAAGAGAAGTTATGGGTCTCATAGTAAGATCTGAACCAGTTGGAACCAAGTACTTAGAGGGTTATCCACAAATTAGAGAAATGCCACAACAGGCTGGGTGGTTACAGTTCTTGGAAAAATTTAATGGTTTTGATAAGGAGGTAACTAAAACATTTGCATGGTCCTTCAATGGAGCAGAGGTCGAAATAGGAGATATTAAATTCACTATTACAGAGACTTTCATTGCAGAAGCAATGGAATTACCCAGGAAAGGAGAATGGTGGTTCAAATATAGGGAATTTCATAATGAGGCATGGAGGCAAATGCTCAAAACACCAGGTATGGATGTTTCCATTTTTAAGAAGGGTATTCCTAGCTCAGCACTGAAGAATAAATGGCGGAATATGTTGCTCATTTTGCAAAAATTTATAACTTGTGAGGGAAGGTTTGGTACCCTCTATGTTTATCATATTCGGTTAATGATGCATTTCTTAGATGAAGAAATCAATTTACCATTTTTCCTACTTCATAGTCTGAAGAGAATGGCCTCTAATGTACAAAAGAGGGTTCAATTCCTGGAAACCACTCTGTACCACCACAACCTAGTTAAAATCCTAATTTAACATCATTTGAGAAAAGTGGGAGAAAATTGGGATGAGTTTCTAGTGAGGAATCACTTTGAAGAACCCAAGGAACCTCCATCTGAAGGCAAGCCTACAAGAAGAAGCAGAAGAAGGAAAATTTCCGAAGCTGTTGAAACTAAAATTGGTAAGTCTATACAAGAGGACAGTGAAGAGATAATTTCTGAGGAATTGAATGAAATTAGGAAACAAATTAAAAAGGAGAAGATGATAAGAAGGTATGCCAAGGAGAGAGGTGAAGGACTATCTCAACCAAGACGAAGCCACAGACTTAGGGGTATATTGAAGAAAACAGGGATTAGACAAATGAGAATCATAAACATTGAGGATGAAGAGACACCAACTGCTAGATCACCTGAGTACCAATATGAAGAGGATCTTGATGAAAGAGCTCCGGAGATAGACCTAGCACAACAACAAATTTACAACTATGTTGAGACATTAGAGAAAAGAGCCTCAGAAAGTAGAGACAGAACTCCTAGCCCACCAAAATCTACAATTGATATACTAAGAAGAGATAAATATGAGTTAGAAGTACTCAATAGGCATATCAAGAATGATAATGACATTTTAAGGGAGCAGGTTAAGCTGAAAAGTGATATGAATACAACTCTCTCTCTGCAAATGGAAAATTTGTACAAGGCTAATGAGAAATTGAAGAAGAAAAACAAAAATTTGAGCAGGGCACTTATAAATTTGAGATTCAAGTTGGTCATAAGGAAGCCTAGGAGGCCATTGAATATCAGGCAAAGCAGAAGAAGGAGCCTAGATGTCCTAGCAGAAGTCTCAGAATATATGAGTTGATTGCATGAGGACATGCAAAAACTTTGCAGTGGGGGTATGTTGAGCCCCAAAGGTGTCCTTCCCCTTCACCATATTTCACTTCATTTCCTTTGTCCCTTATCAATTATAGGCTTAAATGATCAATAGGATTAATTAAAATTGCTTTAAGAATGTATATAATGACTAACTTGCTACACTTTCATGGTTTTGTTGTTGTAGTAATTTTTGACTAGACTTAGCTACAGAATGCAGCCATTCTGTAGCTAGTTGCCGATTCCGCAGCTGTCTTCATGTTCTCACAGGTTCCAGGTGTCACCTCAAACAAAAACGCATATGGGTGAATTCCAGACTTCATCCACATCATTCCTTGCTCCCTATGAATTTTGAGTAGAATTCTACATGTGGTTATGCACGTGGGAAACCAAAACTAAGAGATAGACATCTAATAGGACAAGGACTATACAGATGTCTTTAATCACAGTACGAGACCTTCACCGGAGTTCTAGTTTGATTTTAGTTGGGAAATACATTTATTCCTATTTCATATCAAGGGAAGTTATGTAATTTTCTTAGAAGAATGACTCGGGAGACCGAGAAACAACTAGCTAGATTTTGTTTTGTTGCTAGATCTCATAAGACCGTAATACTCTGTTTTTGAAATACTTTCCTTTTAATGAAAGAAGCACCACTTTATTGCAAGATATGAGGCAATCTTGAGGATATTTGTATGCTGATTTGGTGGTAGAGGGCCCCTACTGCCCGAGAAGCTTTGTGCACATTGTGTAGATAAGTAACTTTAGCCTTGTTGCATTCCTAGTTTAAGAAATTTTCTAAACTTTGCGTTTTATATTCACTTGCATTGGATGCTACAGTCTAGTCTTGTTCTTACGAATTATTCCAAAATATCACTAATATTGAATGAGATAGAACTATAGTATTTTAGGAATTAGTTTCCTTTTTCTTAACTTTACGTTTTTGTGCTCAATTACATCAATTGTTACAGCTAGACTTGTTCTTCCGAATTGTTCCAAAACATCACTAATATTGAACGAGACAAGGCTGTAATATTTTAGAGATTAGTTGCATTATAGGTGTAGTTGTAATACTCCGGAGATTAATGGTGCACTAGTTCAATTTCTGTTCACTGTATTTAAAGTTAGGATAATGGCATTCTAGTACAGTTGTGGTCACTGTATTTCAAGTTTGAATGATTACATTTTAGTTCAACTTTATCCATTGTATTTCTAGTTTTATTAGTCAGTTGTATGCTAGTTTTTTTCAACTAGAATTCAAGGCCTTCATTATTTACAAACTACTCTTTTTATTAATCTCTTCCAATACATCACCATATGGACAGGAATTAGTGATATCAGTTCAAGGCCTTGGCTGTTCTGCAATCTCTTATAATTGTACAAATAGCCTTTTTTCCCAAAATTATTCCAAAAGACTTCTAACTTCTGAATAAGGCTTAGTAGTGACAATTTAAGTTGCAGAATGGATTAATTTCAGTGTCATAGGTTAATTTAGAGTAGAGTTCCTCACTGTGTTGCAGACTATCTTTTCCAAATATGTTCCAACAAATTTCTAGCCATGGATAAGATTTTCCTTGTGATCTTGTAGGTGGTTGTTTACTTAGAAGAAACTCATGGCACTAAATTATCCTTTTCTCAAGCTATTCCAACATATTTCTAATGAATGAATGGGATTGAGTTCATGTTATGAGTTATTGAGTTCTTTCTATGAGTTATTTTTCTTGTTAAAGTATTGCATTTTCTGTTCTCAAGAGCCATACATAATTTAGAATAGGTTTTGCTCTATTTTAGTGTGACCAACAACTTCTCTTTGCCAAAAATTAGTTCTTTTCCTCTTAGAATAAAAACACAAAACCAAAAACAATAAGAAAAAAAACACATACAACGAAGTAAGAAAAAGGTCACTTAGGCACATATAGTGCACCACACTTCATCAAAGTTACAATACCTGGTTGATAATTAATGGAAGAAATTTAGGAACACTAAATTGACTAAACAGGGGCGCTACCCCGGACCCCGAGAGGGGAGGCTACCGTCCCCCTTGTGGCCCCCCTGCTGCGCCCAGCGCAATGTACAACGCTTGGGGTTGGTCCTGGAAAGAATATAACACATATCCAACAGGTGGAAGCATTGATTTGTGCAATTTCTATTATCCAACTAGATTGGATTACCGAAGCAAGGGATGAATGGAAGAAGGAAAAAGAAGTGTGGGCACTCATTCAAAAGTTGAAGAAATATCCTAGTGCATCTGATACATTTAGTTGGAAAAATGATTCTTTATGGTACAAATATCGCTTATATCTTTGTAAGAATTCCCAAATAAAACTAAATATTATTTTGGAATTGCACACTTCTCCTTTAGGAGGACACTCAAGATTTTTAGAAACTTACCACATGGTGAAGAAAGAATTTTTTTGGGATGGCCTTAAATCTTATATTTAAAGGTTTGTGGCATAATGTTTGTCTTTCTAGCAAAATAAAGTTGAGACAATTAAGATCTTGGCTCTTCTAGAACCTTTATCCATTCCAAGTAAACGTTGGGAGGATATTTCAATGGATTTTATCACAGGTTTACCTAAGTCTGAAGGAAAGAGTGTCATCATGGTGGTAGTTGATAAAATTACCAAGTATGCACACTTTTGTGCATTATCTCATCCATTTAAAGTAAGTATAGTTGCGACTACATTTATGGAAACAATTCAAAAGCTACATGGAAACCCAAAGATTATGGTAAGCGACAGAGATCTCATTTTTACTGGAAATTTTTGGACGAAATTATTTTCTTGTTTGGGTACTCAATTAGCTCATAGCTCATCTTATCATCCTGAATCTGATGGTCAAAATAAGATAGTGAAAAAAATGTTTGGAAGGATATCTTCGTTGTTTTGTATCTAATAAAAAAACAAAATGGGTCAAGTGGTTACCTCTGGTTGAATGGTGGTATAACACTTCCTTCCATACTACAACAAAAAAGACCCCATTTATGGCACTTTATGAATATAATCCACCATCCGTCAAATCATCTTTAAGAGAAAATTCTAAGGTGAAAGTAGTGGAAGATCACATCGATCATCAACAACAAGTTCTCCAACTCTTAACGGATAACCTAAATTTGACACAAAATTGAATGAAACAACAGGCAGATCAACATCGCAGCGATAGAAGTTTTGATGTAGAAGACTGGGTATTTTTATGGCTACAACCATACAAACAAATGTCCCTCAAGCAAGCTAAGAATTATAATAAATTATCGCCAAAATACTATGGTCCTTACAAGGTGTTGCAAAATATTGGTACTATGGCATACAAATTGGAGCTTTCTGCTTCTTTGCGAGTGCATCCAGTTTTCAATGTTTCATGCTTAAACATGTTTATAGCTGAAAAAATTCCAATTCAAACAATATTGTCAGAACTTGGTGAGGAAGAAAAAATCATATTGGAACTTTAAACAGTCACAGAAATATGAACTCGAGAGGTACGAAATTGATCAATTTCAGAGTATATCATCAAGTGGAAGAACTTACCCACTGAATATTCTACATGGGAGGATAAGAATTTTATACAGAAGCATCCAAAGCTACTCAAGCATTGAGGACAACAATTTTCTGAAGGAGGGGGGCATGTTAGGTCCCCATATTACTAGTGTAGTCCCTTATTGTTATTAGTGTATCCCCCTTATTGTTATTGTTGTACCCCTGTAACCCCCAGATTGTTATTATTTTTTACTTACATTATTATCGTTAGGTCAGTTAGGATTGTATTGTGACCCCATGGACCCCTATATATAGAAGGAGGTTTTGTCATTTGTATCATCCAAGAATTGTTCATTTATGTAATGCATTGGAGGTTTCCCCCTTGAAGTGGTTGATTTTTAAGGTGTTGATCTCTCTTTTCTTCTATTTTTGGAGTTGGTTTCATAACAATCTTAAATCAGCGGGGTTGGATTAGAAACATAGAGCTTCAATTCCTTCTAGTGACCTAATCCTTTAATTGGATAAATTTAGTCCAAGGATTCTGGGAAGGATGCCAAAAATATAAATGAATAGCCACCTTCAATTCTACCTTGTTTGATTGCAGTGGTTGTTGCTTGCTCCATTTGTGTCCAGACCTGTTGTTACTGGACATCCTGAGTGTTGTGTCTATCCTCCCTACCATTCCATTCTATCTGCTTCATGGAATTGAATCTGTTATTTTTGAATCTTTCTCTCTCTAAGTAAATATGAGTCTGAGTCCTCCACCTCCCATATCCACTTGATTTTGTTGGTTGGTTGCTTGGTATGCAGTGAACAGTTTTGGAGAATAAATAAGTTCCCTATCCTATGTTGCATAGAATTCAGAGCTCATTTCATCTGCAACAATGAATTCACCTAAATTTTTATTAATTTCCTGATCCAAGAGTTCTTCCATCTTCAGTGTACACCCCTAAATTTGCTAACAAGTCTGAAAATTTGAGCCCTGTTGTGGTGTGTGAGATGAAAGCCAAGCTGCTCGAGAAACACTAATATATATTCTATTTGTCTAGGCATGGTGTTGGAACAGGGTCCTACAAAGCTACGAATCTGGTCCATTTTGTATATTTTTTGTTATATTAAGTCTAATGCAGGGGTTTTGGGGTGGAAAAAAGCCCCTAATGTATTGTAAGCGGGTCAAGGGTAGACCAAGAGTCCGCAAACCATGGTTTGTGGACCATGGGATGCGTAGGCTAAAGTAGTATAAATAGTTGAACCTTTTTGAGTCGATAGGTAGAGAATGACTAGAGCTTGAACGAAGTACGAATTGCTAGATATAGGTTGGGTTGTTTTGGGTTAGGACTCTCGCTGGCTGTGTTCGTGAAGATCCTCTGTCCTGCTGTGTGTGGACCCTGCTGGTAGTGTGAGGACCCTGCTAGTAGTGTGCGTAGGTGGTATTAGGGAAATGTATCAAGATTTTGGTATATAATATATGCGAACTATTGTTGAACCTTCTACTGTTATCTAGATCTGTTCTGTTATGATTAATGTGAACTAAGATTATCTGATTAAGCTGCGAACTTGTCTGTTTTATCTCTCTGATACGAATGTCTTTGCATTTAGTATATTAATGTGATAAGAATGAAATTTCACTTATTGATTACATCTCTGTTAATAAACGTGAACTGTCTATGTTGAATTTACTGGCTACGATTAAGCTGTTTTATGGTTATAATTGATGATGCGCACCTGGATGTGAGCCTGATAAAATAGATCTGATAAGAATTATAGGCTGGTTATGTCTAGAATCCTGTGAATCACCCTTCTGCGGTATACGATCTGGTAATTGTGAAGTTGAACGCAGCCTTGCTTGACTTACCTACCCTCTCCCAAGGTGCGGAAACTTGTTTCCAACACCCTCCCATACTGCTTCTAGTGAGACTTTGGCTTGAGAAAGAAACTCACTGCTGAAAGGGCCAGTAATATAGGAGTTTGTTGGAAAACCTTAACCTCTGAACCTGGGTCAGGACCCCTCGAGCCAACAAATGCTTCCGTTTCCGGGACTGGGAAGCATTTTGAGAGAGGGATCAGGTAATTCCAAGGCCAAATTGGAAACCTGAAGGAAAATAAATTGATGAATGGTTCGAACAACAGGTTCAGGAATTCGCAGTAACTGAATTTTCGATCGATTAATTTGTGTCTTACTCAGAAGAGGAGCAAAGGTTCTTCAAGGGATTTCGGGGTAAGTTTCTAAGAACTTTGCCGTACCAATTAAGATCTTATTGTGTGAAAAGAGTATCCTATGTAGCCATACCAAGTGAATGAGCTCCTATCAAAGTGAGGGTACACTGCACAGTGGCAAGTACTACAGAACTAATCAAGAGGGAGATCGATCTATCTATAGCCCAGTGACTAATTTTGCTATGCATAACCCTCCACCAACACCATCTTCGAGTCTGCGCAGGGGCAAGAACTCACCTCCACCACCACTAGAAGACAATATGACTTCACAGATGAAGTTACCCTCCTTCAAGGGTGTGGGGGACGAAGATATGGATCGGTTATGGTTTATCGCAGGGTCTGTATGGACTGTGCAGAATGTAGTAATTGACACTGTGAAAAGAGCACAATTGTCTCTTAATTTTGAAGGAAGGGCCCTAGATTGGTACATGGGATACCTAGACCAGCATGCGAATGTAAGCATTGAAGACATTAAGGATGCCTTGAAGCAGAAGTTCAATAAGCCTAAGGCCTACTCCCAAAGAGTGAACAACTTGAAAGATTTCAAGCAAGGTCCTTCTAAGTTGGTATGGGAAGCTGATCAACGATTAAAAAAAGTAATCAGAGATGGATGATTCCAATATGATGATAGGAAGCATGTGGAATGGTTCATTGCTATGTTGCTACCCCACCTACGTATACCAATGGGCCACCAAGACATTGAGTCGCAGGAGAAGGCCTTGGGAATAGCAATGAAGATGGAGGCTGCGCCACAAGATGAAACCCAGTTGGGTGTCCAACAGATACAAGCCCAGCTAGAAGTAATGCATATGGAGATCCAAAACCTGCGAAAGGAATGAGGAGGAGAGGCTAGCCCTAGCAGGTGGTGCATACGATGTAGGGTGAATGGCCACACCAAGTAAAAATGTTTGCTATTAGTAGACTAGATGCAGGCAGCAGGACCTAGCCCGCTGTGCCCTACAGAAGCTATGGGACTGAGTAGGCCGGCACTATGGTGTGATGACTGTCACGTTGTGGGATTGCACGACACCAACCACTTCCCTTGCCTTACCACTTGTATTCTGGAAGTTAAGCAGCAATGGTGCAGGTTTTGTAGGTCTATGGGGCATGATGAACAGAACTACCGAACTTATGATTTGATGATAGACCAAGGGAAACTCTATAGGGTACAGACAGATCCCTCGTCACCAAGGGCCCCTTCTGGTATCAGGGGCTCCCCCGTTAGGGGTAGAGGAGGGGGCCGAGGTGAAAGCGCAGCTAGGGGAAGAGGCCAACTGATTTGTTATAACTGCAGAGAGATGGGTCATTTTGCAAGGGACTTCTCGAATTCTACAAGGCAATCCTGCAGGTATTGCAGGTAGCTGGACCATGTGATCGAGGACTACCCAATTTTTATAGCTAAGGTGCATGAGAAACAACAGAAACCTACGCAGAACGTGCAAAGGGTTACAGCGGAGCCTCGGAATGAGGGAACAGGTATTAATATCCTAACCCGTAGCAGCCTAGCCACTGGGGGGCGGAAGAAAAAGCTGCGGCTAGCCTCTGATCAAGAAAGCAGTGAGTAAATCAGAAAGGCCGGACCTACAAAAGGAAAGGGAGACCTTTATCGCAGCTCTGCGGGATTTCGCAGAAGAAGCTACTTCGTAGGTTTCGGCGGCCACCAAAGAAGGAGAAGGGGTCTAGCCATTTTTAAAAGCATGCATAAAAGTACTGCGCAATCATCAGGCCGTTGAGAACCTCCAGGCACTATTAAATAGCTGCCAGAGAAGACTAACCCGCCCCTGGAAGTGAAGGATGTAAACACACTGTACAACTACAAGAGACACACTGGTAGGAAAATGCAGCTCACAACAAAAATAGGGGATTACGAAATGGAGCAAGTTATTCTGGATCTAGGATCAGATGCAAACGTGCTGCCCAAGCAAACATGGTAGCGCATGGGAGAACCCAAGTTGGAATGGTCCACTATCCAGTTGCGCATGGCTAATCAACAAAAGATCATACCGTTAGGAAGGTTATCATAGATTACAGTGATTGCAGGAGTCAAGGTACTAGCTGACTTTGAATTCATTCAGATTGTGGAAGATGCATACCCTTACCCTGCGCTTGTAGCGTTAGATTGGGCCATCAACATGGGAGGTATTATCAACTTAAAGAAGAGGAGCATGGTATTTGAGAACGAAGGGGTATGAGTGATAGTCCCGTTAGACCCTGCAGAAGGAGAAAGGTATATGGAGACGGTGTGAATCGACGAAGAGGTAGATCAAATCTACAAGTTAACTATGCAGGATGAAGATTGGATCAACCCTACGGCCGATAGTATGCTCTGCAGGGAAAAGGATAACAACTATTTTTCTGACTCTGATGGAGAAGTGGAGAAGTGGAAAAACCAGGTTCACAATGTATCCACGCTGCGATGTCTTAGGATTACAAGGGATTTCCGATGTATCTCCTCAAAAGTATGAGATCTGACCTACTATGAAGGTTCTGGTAGCATTATGGAATTTTTGCAGGCATTCGAAGCCGATGTTCGAAAGGAACGAAGGATATGGGCCCTCAGTCTTGCCTTGTGCGCAACACCTGCGAAATGGTGGGATAAGTGTAAGACATCATTCCAGGAGTGGGGGGCATGTCAGATTGTGTTACTCCTACACTTTGACCCTGTAGTTCACTTATGAAGGAAGTAACTCAGATTGATAATCCGAAGCTGCGTAGACTTGCACACGTGACTACTGATGACGGGAAAGAGCATGCGAATGATAGGTGCATACCTTATAGAAAATATTTCAATATGATGGATACTATGAGTGCTGTGGGTCTGGCCACACCTACAGCTATGAAACAATTGTGCTCGTTCCTCTACTTCATAGACTACTACAGAAAAACCAGGCTGGAGTAGGCATGGATCACAACACATCTGAAAGAACTATTTCGTAGGATCGTGTCTGTTCGCAGGGACGCCGGGTGTTAAGGAAGATTTGAGTTAGTAAGGAAAAAAATCGGCCCACTCAGAGCATAGATGGAACATCGGATGGACCACCATGCGGATAGGAAGCCCGCTGAACGTACACAGGCGTGCCGAGAGCACATATGTGCGTTGAGCGCACCAGGGCTGCGAAAACTAGCCGTTGGGACAGTCAAATCAAGTAAATTGTAAAATCTACTGTTGAATGGAGCGGGCGACGGGTATTTAATGAGGTGATTATGGGAGATTTTTTACCATTTACATGATGGTAAGTTCCAAGTACTACTTGCCCAACCATTGACCGCTCGTACTAGCTATAAAAGGGGTTGACCAGACCAGACAAGCGTTCCGTATCAGTTGTATAGCTTGTACTTGGCATATCTTGCTGTGATGATTTGGTGCTGCAAGACGATCTGTGGGTATAGTGTCTCCTTCATGTCCAAACAACCTACCCCCTTAGATAGTAACAACCTAGAGTTTGTTTTTCACCCTAGGATGACAGCTACTAACCCTGCTGAGCCTTCTAAACCAGTAACCTCGGTGGAACAGGGGACTGAGGAGGTAGTGGAAATTGAGTTTGAGGCTGAAGAGATTCTCTCCACGCTAAGCCCAACCATGAGATAAGGGAATGCAAAGGCACAGAGCTTCGGAAAGCCCCTGAAGCCCACGAAATGGGCTGCAGGAAAGCCGTGAATGTCCCTATGAACCGCCAAATCCATGAAGGCAACTCGGTAGGAAGCACAAACCGTTGAGCCAATTCACTGGTTAACCCCCCTTTGTTCATCCATGGAGGGAATTAACACGCATGCCGAGGAATCTTGATGGCTTGGTCATGTACCTAAGGATGCCACTGACCTTAGGTGAGGTTCCCATCATTGGCGAACCTGTTGGTAAGCTTCATGAGGTAAATTTTGATGACCACGACCTAGCCAACATTGAGGCATTCCCAAATCTAGCACTTGCACTATACCTCGACGCAATTCATGATGAAAATGGAGTTATAGTCATCCCCTAGCGCTGGGTGTGGGGGTTGGCTAGGTTCGGGCTCTTGAACTTGCTTAGGATGCCCCATTTTGGTCATTACAATATTATGGACCGGCTTGCACGACAGCTTCTCACCCTAGTTCACAAAGGCTGCCTATGAATCTAGGACAAGACTGCTATCGATGCTGCATTGATTCATAGGATTAGTGGCCTCCGGATGAATGGGACAAGCCCTCTAGAGTGAGTGGGTAAGAAATATGAAGTCGAGATTACGGAATTAATGCGCCAAAAATTCAAGATGGAGTAGAATACCTGGGGGCTTATCATCAAATCCATCAATTATCCCGCTACGCAGTTGGGCACAATGCTGCTACCATGAAAATTGATGCGAAAATGCCAAGTCACCACTATCCCCACCTACGTGATTCAGCTAGAAATCCAATGTGTGAAGGGAGTCTGTTCAATTGGGCTTAGTACTTGTGTGATGAATTCTTGGCCAACATACGAGAATCCCAGGACTTAGGGCATGCTTTTTTTTTACTCATGGATGTTGTTCATCATCACATTGGTCACTTGGGAAGCTCCCGTTGAGTCTGTCCTCCTTGAGCTTACCTCAGATATGTGTGAAGGATCTTGCTATGTGAATTTGTTGGACTCCAATGACGCACAACGCATAGAGGACAATCAAGTCTTCTGGGCCCTCTTCCAGAGTAGTGTGGTAGCTACCACCAACTCTCGCCCACGCTTATCACCCACAATTTATGAAAAATACAAACGCATCACAACCTTTCAGGTGACCATGCACAATATACATATTTAGAGGCAAAAGGAGAAAGCTTGGACCTCGCTCCCATATATGGTCGCGGATGAGGAGATTGATAGTGTTATTGCACTCTAGCCCCCACAGTGGAAGATCGGATTGAAGTCTAGAGTACAGGGCCCCAAAGATGCCACACAAGTACTTCCCCCTATCACTAGTAAGGATGTTGAAGGATCCAACAAATATACTGGGAAGGATATAAAAATAGATGCGAATAAAGATGTGCAGCAGAAGCAGACTATGGAGAAGGATGCAGAAGGCAACACACAGAAAGAATCATAGCTCGAATTAGGGACAAAAGGAGGGGATACATCTCCTCGAGGAACGAAGCACACAGGTGAGCCTGCCAAAGGCACTCAGAAGAAGCAGCATGCTCTAAGGATAGAGCATGATGAAACTATCACCTTGACTAGCGGTGACCTTGAACATATGGTTGATATAGTCTCTCTAGCCACGCAGGATCGATGGGAGGGCCTCGAAGAGCAGAAAAAGGTTGAGCTCGTCGCATTACAGATCGAACTCCATGATTTGTAGCTAAAAATAGACACACTACACACCAGTGTGACTTTGGGACGAATTTCGCAAGCTACCAGCAGTGCTACGCTCACCACAGCCGAGATTTGCCTCTGCCCTTTTCCAAACACTACCCTTATGATTAATCCACCCAACTTGAGCACGCAGGTCCATAATTGCAAGGAGGTCTATCTAGACTTAGCCAGAATACCTCAAGATTCTTTACAGGGACTCTACTTAGGTATATTCAAGGAGATTCAACACCGGGACCTGTAGATTCCCCAACAGCTAGACATGGGTGAGAGAATGATCAGCGAAAGTAATGCCACAACTACCCTGGCTGCCACGCAGTAGAAGGATCTTGAAAGCTTCATTCACCAGCTCTGCGCAGAAGCTCCAGCAGATATTCTGGCTACTGCTATGCCCCAAGAAAAGGTTGAAGGGTTGGTCGTCACATTGAGGGCGTCTCGAACAAAAGTTGTGGAAGTTAAGTCCCGGATGGAGCAGTGGATTGCCGATCTGCAGGCGAAATTGAAGCTCGAAACACCTCCAAAAGTGTGGGCCCAGCGATCTACACTAGTCACCATGGCTACGAACGTCATCACAGGGAAGATCACACAGGGTGCTCAACTACTGGATACTACAAAGAATTTGTGGAGCAAGGTCCAATGTGATCCGCTTCTACGTGAAATAACCCAAACACTGCGACAGAAAGAAGAAGTGTTTGCAACGCTGGAAGCCACCCTGCCCACGTTGGTTCCTGCTCGATGCCTAGCACGATTACAGACCAACCAAGACCTACAATTTGAAATAGAAGTGCTTCAACAGAAGATGAAGGCCCTCACCAACCGCCTAAAGCCTTGGACTGCTAACGCTCTTAGACTATCATAGGATGTTGATGTAGCGGTAAAGCAGCTCAACCAAACTCTGGAAAGAGTCACCGTTGTGATAGAAGGCCCAATCTCACAGATATTGGTCGACATCGCCTAGAATGTTGTTTCTCAAAGAGAAGTTGTGCTACCCCCATTAGCTGAAGCGATCAAAATGTTACAGGCGCAGGTGGAAACCCCACCACCTCAGTGACTCAGGATGAGTCGCAAGATTTTGTTTGGGTACTGTTGGAATAGGGTCTCCTACAAAGTTGCGAATCTGGTCCATTTTGTATATTTTTTATTATATTTAGTCTAACATAGGGATTTTGGGGTGGATGAAAGCCCCTAATGTATTGTAAGCGGGTCAAGGGTAGACCAAGAGTCCACAAACTAAGGTTTGTGGACCATGGGGTGCATAGGCTAAAGTAGTATAAATAGTTGAACCTTTTTGAGTCGATAGGTGGAGAATGAATAGAGCTTGAACAGAGTACGAATTGATAGATTTGGGTTGGATTGTTTTGGGTTAGGACTCCTACTAAGTGTGCGCAGAGATCCTCTATCCTTCTGTGTGCGGACCCTGCTGGCTGTGTGCACAGGTGGTATTAGGGGAATGTATGAAGATTTTGGTATATAATATATGCGAAGTTTTGCTGAACCTTTTGCTATTATCTGAAACTGTTCTGTTATTAGTAATGGGAGCTAAGATTATCTGATTAAGCTGCGAACTTGTCTATTTTATCTCTGTGATAGGAATCCCTTTGCATTTAGTTTATTACGGTGATAAGACTGAAATTTCACTTGTTGATTACATCTCTGTTAATAAACATGAAATATCTGTGTTGACATTACTGGCTGCGATTAAGAATTTTTATGGTTATAATTGATGATGCACACGTGGATGCGAGCCTGCTAGAGTAGATCTGATAAGAACTATAGGCTGGTTACGTTTGGAACCCTGCAAATCACCCTTCTGCGGTATACGATTTGGTAATTGTGAATTTGAATGCAGTCGTGCTTAACTTACCTACCCTCTCCCAGGGTGTAGAAACTTGGTTCCAACACCCTCCCATACTGCTTCAGGTGAGACTTTGGCCTACGCAATCAGGTCACTTCCGAAAGGGCCAGTAGTATAGGGGTTTGTTGGCAAACCTTAACCTCTGAACCTGGGTCAGGACACCTTGATCCAACACATGGTGTTAATCTCCAATGCACTTCTAAATAGAGAAGGAGAGATCAAATATATATTGAATTAAGAGTGCTACCTAGCTAATCTATTATAGAGCTACTTAAGAGTATCACATAGAATTAGGGGAATTTGGGTAACTCTTGAATATGAAACACATGTAGTTGTTTTAGCCTAGAAAGAGCAAGGTGGGATTTACAATCCACTAACTACAACTGTTTCTTTCCCAACTCTAACATATTACTATCAGCCCTCCATTCCCCAAGGCGATGAGTATTATTTCCAAATGAATCCATCTGTAATATTCCCAATTAGCCCAAGCTAATGGGAATCTACAATTTTGTTTCAAATTTCCATTTCATGAATAAAAGTGTAAAGGAGGATCAATAAAACTCTTAATCAGCAAAATAAATCAATGCCACATGTGAACATGGAAAAATCTGGTCTATTTGCATAAGAATAGTTAGGTGTGAAAGAGACTGGAGCACTTGAACAAGTCAACCACGACCAAATCAACAATGCTGTCTATATACAATGAATCTCCTAGAGGCACAGAGCAGTTTTAGTTGGAGGCTTCTCATGTGAATGGAGCTAAATCATTGAGATGGTTTAGGGTTTGACAAGACTTTCATCCTATAAAATAAAGAGGAGGACAACAGAAGAAGGTGGTTGATTATGTATATTTCTGAATATATTTTCTGTTTAGACATATATCATTCTCTGCTGTTTAGATGAGGATAGTGCTATTTAGCACTAGGGTGTTCCCTCTTCGGGAATCCCACCTCTTCCTTGAGAGGCCTCTTGGAAGAGTCTAGCTAATCTCATCCAATATCAGGCATTTGGCCAAGCTCATCTTCCAACTACAACGCATATCTTGTTGAGGGTTTGGTTATCCTTGTAAGCTACAGCAAGTGGAGGCTAGATCTTCTCAGATCTAGACCATTCTAGAGCCTCTTTTCACTGGGGAAGTTTTCTATCCCATTGGAAAGAGAGTTCTGAACCTTTGGAGCTACATTTCAGATCTTGGCGTCAGGCCAATCCATTGCTTCAACCTACAGTGCAGTTTTCCTTCTAGGACTACATTATTTGCAAGAAGGAAGTTGCAGGGTGTTTTGACACACTTTTTGAGGAGAGATATTTAGTGTTGGGTTTATGCCCTTCACTATGGTGATCCATGGATTAGATTTTTGATCCATGTTCTGTAAATATCTAATCTGATTCTATTTTATTCATCTTTAGAAATTTCTAAATACTACTGCAGATCTGCTACTTTAGATTTCAGATCTACTCTCTGTGTTGCATGTTTTGATCAAAACCCCTAGGGGAACTTGTAAAGGAGATTTTCTAATGTAAAAATCTGAATTAGATATGATCTGTTGTACACAGATATGCTCTAGATATGGAGTGTAATATACAACTACTGCAGCTAATAAAAATAACGTGTCAAGCCATTTTTCAGTTAATACATGTGTTGCAGCCCTCTTTCTTGAGGAATTTATTCTATTCTTGTCCTCTACATTTTGTTATACAATGTATGGGCCTCAATATGGATCTGATTTATTTCTGTATAAGTGAATATTGAGCCTTCCTATTGGCCTCCTATTTTTTCTCTCTAAAACTGTGTTATTTTCCTGCAGTATTGTTGCAACCCCATTCTTGGGTGTTTTTTAGCCATACTAGGTGTGGGAGGTCTGTTTACCTCACCTAGTTTGATTTTTTTTTTCTCCCCTTTTGGATTTAGTTGGTAGACCTCCAGATATAAGGGATCCAAGGGCTACAAACTAATTTCAGTGTACATACTTCTAAAAAGTGCGTTATTCCAACAGGTATTGCTGAGTTTTCCCATTTGGAAATATTACAGTGGTATCAAAGCATCCATCTTGGCACGGCCTGTGATTTGCTTTCTTGAAGAGCCAAGATGTATTTAGAAGAATATGAGCCTCTCACTGATAGAGAGAAGAGATACCTGAGAATAATACAAAAGAATTTTGATTACACCAATGATGACAAAGACAAGGAAAAAGCCCCTGAATCTGGAAGTGATGAAGATGTGAAGGAGTTTGCAAAAACCCTTCTGAAAGCCATGCAAGATCTCACTAGAGAGATCAAATAGATGATATTAGACATGATCAAGGAATATCCTAGGATATTTCATCCAGGAGAAAGCTCTGGCATGCCTCACCACTAGAATGATCAACCATTGAACCAACCACAAGCTCCTCAACACTCTACCATGCCTACTTTCTTGGCTATGGAGAATGAAGGGCCTCATGAGAAAGCATCCCTTGAAGAATAATTTGAAGAATATGAGTCTTTGGATCAGAGATTCAGGGATCAATTGAGTTTTCAAGAGTTTTGTCACCTCAAGGTCAAGAGAAGACAAAGGCATCAGTATATAGATGGTGGATTCACACATAATCATGATCGACATCACTCTATCGGCATATTATTTTTACCCAAGTTTGATGGGCCATCCACTAGTTCTGCCAAAGCATGGGTAGAAAAACTGGATATCTACTTTTAGTTGAACAAAGTCCCTGAGATGGAATTTATCAAGATTGCAGCGCTGCACTTTGAAGGTGAGACACACAATTGGTGGTTCCATGGGTTGTCTACATTGGCCCATGCCAATGTGATTGCCTATTCCGAGTTCACTAGAAGACTGGTGGAGAGGTTTGACAGAAAGGATCCAGAAGAACCTTTCAAGATGCTTGCAAAGTTGAAGAAGTCAGGTAATGAAAAGTGTTATATCTCTGAATTTCTGAGATTATCTGTCATGGTTCCTGATCTGTCTGTAGCAAGGAGGGTGTACATGTTCATCAATGGCTTTGATGAACCTTTGCATGGGTTGGTTAAATCTACCAAGCCCACTACCTTGTGTGATGCCATTGAGAGGGGTAGATACCTTCAAGATGCCTTGCCAAAAGGAAAGGAAAAATTTCAGAACAAGCCCTCTATTCCTTCTAAAGGAAAGGAAGAGAAAGTTGCTCCTTCAAAGGAGAGCTCATACAAGAAGCCTCTTGATGATGAAGTTTGGAAATATCTAAGAAGGAGGAAGCTATGCTTCACCTGCCAAGAACCATGGGTACCTAGACATAGATGTGATTTTGGTAAAGCACATTATATAGAGGTCTTCTCAAATCTTGAAGAAGATGAAGATGATAAGCCAAGGAGGGCTCACAGTGCTGACAATGTTGGAGTAGATCCAACACCATCAGGAGATGAGAATGGAGCATTTTCTCCTATGAGAGGAACTCTTGCATCCTTTAGGGGATTACCTAAGTACTTAACCTTAAGAGTTCAAGGGTCAATCATGAATCAGAGGATTTCCGTATTGATTGATAGTGGGGCTACCCATAATTTCATTGATGCCCATCTTGTGAAAATGCCGGCAATACCCACTGATACTTTGGAGGGATTATCTATTTTGGTCCCAGGAGATAGAACTATGCAATGCATGCATTATGTTCCATCACTTTCAGTCACCAGGTGATCCTAAAATTTGGTAGATCACTTCTTTGTAGTTGACATACCAGACACCAATGTTATTTTGGGTGTTCAATGGTTGATTACATTAGGGAAAGTCACCACTGATTGGGAGGCTTTGAAAATGGAGTGGGTGGAAAAGAAGAGTGGTGCACTTAAAATAATCAATGTCATGCATACTTACCCCTCACACAACACTTCCACACAAAAAACAAAGATGGATTTGTGTAGTGGAAGCAAGGACCTCACTATCCCTTCTATTATTTTCATGAGATTTCTGCAAGGGACACTCTAATCTAGTGGCAAACCACCTGGGAGGCCACCTGATTCAGTTTTGGTAAGAGATATTTTACTACTTGATGCTCTAAAATAAGATCCAGGAGGGATGGGAGCATTAGAAGACACAACTATAGCATTGGAAGGCTTGGGCAAGCACAAGAAGGAGGGAGATTCTCTTCTATCATCATCATCACCCACCTTCATTTCTGATTCTGCGCTATTGGAGGAGAAGAAGGGAAGGTATGTCATTCCTACTTGTACCTTTGGCATAATAAATGTAAAATAAGAGATCAAAAACATGGCATGCATTCCTATTGATGCATCATCAACACTGTCATTGTTGGGGAGTGTAGATCTATATTGGAAATCCTAGCTGTTGGTGGATTATTCCAAAGATCTTCACACTTGTATGATGCTTGATAACCAGCTGAAAGAAGGCTATATAATCCATGAGGGAGTCATCTATCATCATGATAGGATATTATTACCTATAGCCTCCAAGCTCAAGGAGAGGATGCTACAAAGGGCCTTCAAAGAGTTCTGTTTCAGCCCTACCTATTCTACGAAGATCTACAATACTACCATGAGATGCTTTGAATGGGAAGGCTTTGGAGGAGAGCTACATTGGCATTTTCTAGAATGCAAGAGCTATGTGGAGTTGGGGCAGCCAAAGGACTCTATGCAAGAGTCATTTCAATCATTTCTTCCTTCCCTTGAAAGGGGAGAAAAATCTGTGCACAATTCCATGTATAGAAGAAAACTTGATGGTGAGAAATCTGATAATGTAATGAAAGCTTAATTTTCTGATTTGGAACATTATTTCACCATGTTTTTGCAGGCCATGACTCCAAAGAGGAGTGTTGTATCATGTAAATCTCATGGCAAACATTGGGCCACTAAAATTTCTGAATTTGGCCACTCCCTTGTTACGCAAAGGGAGATTCTGTTTCATGATGGGTGCTTCCGAAAGGCACCAAACATATCTCACATTTTCAGCCATGGTGAGATAAATTGTGCAACAATTAAGTGGTGGGGAAACCACCTTCCATATCTGGATTTGATGCAGGCAGGAGATGCACTGTGCTGGTATCATATGTGGGACTATGACCCACCTCCTCATGCTCAAAATTTTGTTTGTGTATATGTAATTATGCTTCCATACTTGGATGATATAGTTGTACTTTTCATGGGATTGTATGGAGGGAGGATGGGAAGTTTGTATGTGCCACATGGGATGGAAACTCTCTATGTACCTTATGCTACATGCTTTAGAGAGAGTATTTTACCAACCATGTTTGTTTCTTTTGAATTATTGACTCCTTGTGGGATGGATTATGTACATCTCATAATGACTTTGGAGGAACAATTCATGGAGGCTTGGATCGGTGAACACCTAGCTTGTCAGGAGAGCTTGATATTTGATCGTGTCACCAATGGAGAAGGAGAAGTTTTGTAGCACTCACCCTATCAGTTGCTTGAGGACAAGCAACATTTTGGAGGGGAGGACTGTAATATTCCCAATTAGCCCAAGCTAATGTGAATCTAGAATTTTGTTTCAAATTTCAGTTTCATGAATAAAAGTGTAAAGGAGGATCAGTAAAACTCCTAATCAGAAAAATAAACCAATTCCACATGTGAAAATGGAAAAATTTGGGCTATTTACATAAGCACACTTAGGTGTGAAAGAGACTAGAGCACTTGACCAAGTAAACCAAGATCAAATCAACAATGTTGTCTAGATACAGTGAATCTCCTAGAGGCACAACGCAATTTTAGTTGGAGGCGTCTCATGTGAATGGAGCTAAATCATTGAGATGGTTTAGGGTTTGAAAAGAATTTCATCCTATAAAAGGAAGAGGAGGACAACAGAAGAAGGTGGTTTATTGTGCATATTTCTGAATATATTGTCTGTTTAGACATATACCATTATCTTCTATTTAGCTGAGGATAGTGCTGTTTAGCTAGGGTGTTCCTGTTCGGGATTCCCGCCTCTTCCTTGAGAGGCCTCTTGGAAGAGTCTTGCTGATCTCATCCACTATCAGACATTTTTCCAAGCTCATCTTCCAACTACAACACAAATCCTGTTGAGGGTTTGGTTGTCCTTGTAAGCTGCAGCAAATGGAGGCTAGGTTTGCTCAGATTTAGACCATTTTAGGACCTCTTTTCATTGGGGAAGTCTTCTATCCCATTGGCAAGAGAGTTCTGAACCTTTGGAGCTGAATTTTCAGATCTTGGCATTAGGCCAATCTAGTGATTCAACCTACAGTGCATTTTTCCTTCCATGACTGTGTTATTTGCAAGAAGGAAGTTGCAAGGTGTTTTGACACACTTTTTGAGGAGAGATCTCTGGTGTTGGGGTTATGCCCTTCACTATGGTGATCCATGGATTAGCTTTCTGATCCATGTTCTGTACAAATATGATCTGCTTCTATTTTATTCATCTTTGGAAATTTCTAAATACTACTGCAGATCTGCTACTTTAGATCTCATATCTACTCTCTATGTTGCATGTTTTGATCAAAACCCCAAGGGGAACATGTAAAGGAGATTTTCTACTGTACATATCTGAATTAGATCTGATATTTTGTACACATATTTGCTCTAGATCTGGAGTGTAATATAAAACTACTGTAGCTAATAAAAATAATGATGCCAATCCATTTTTCAGTTAATACATGTGTTGCAACCCTCTTTCTTGAGGAATTTCTTCTATTCTTGTCTTCTACATTCTGTTATACAATTTATGGGCCTTAATATGGATCTGATTTATTGTTGTATAAGTGAATATTGAGCCTTCTTATTGGCCTCTTGTTGTTTTTCTCTAAAACTATGTTATTTTCCTGCAGTATTGTTGCATATTGCTGCAGCCCCATTCTTGGGTGTTTTTCAGCCATATTAGGTGTAGGAGGTTTGTTTTCCTCACCTAGTTTTATTTAATTCTTCTCCCCTTTTGGATTTAGATGGTAGACCTCCAGATCTAAGGGATCCAAGGGCTGCAAACTCATTTTAGTGCACATACTTCTGAAAAGTGCGTTATTCCAGTAGGTATTACTGAGTTTTCCCATTTAGGAATATTACACCAGCATCTTGACAGTCACACCTTCACCACTCAGTCTCACTTTATTGTGACCAAAAATAAGAAAAAAAGACAACGAAAACTGTCACAATTGCAAAACTCCCCACAAGGGCCCTTGCAGTGTAATGGCCAATCCTCTGGGGCCAAGGGAACCTCTATAGGTGCTAGAAGAGAGGAAAGTGTAGGGGAAGATCTAAAGTCAGATTGTTCTAGTTGGAAGGCATAAGACTATGGTGAAACTAGATTGGTGATTAACAGAGGCTTGTTGTTATAGAAAATATAGGCCAAGACCTCAATTCCAATGGTTTCATGTGGGAGATGATAAGATATTATTAGGATTTCCTTAAGGTAGATTGAAGGAATATTGGCAACTGAGAAGGCATATCTTGTGGTACCACAGTTATGGATCTTGCATCAATAAACATAGTTTTTATCCTACCACATTCACAGAATAAAGCAACAAGCAGACTAATATAACAAAAACTATTAGGCAAGTGGATCTGTAAGGGTAGCAAGATGCCCAACCTAGATAAGGAATTATTAGCATAGTCGACCTATTATAGACTAAAGACCCGATGTACCTAGGACAATTATTGATAATGTTGTGGAACAATATTATTCATTTGTTTTTTAATACCAACATTATATGTGGAAATTGTTCTAGTTTCATAGACTTGTTGTTCATCAATCTTAATATATAAAAATTGCAAGGAATTTTTAACTCTCACGCATCTTTTACATCACTGAGGATATATATTTTTATATGGAAAAATGAACATGAATTCTTGTTATGGTTTATAAGTTATAACCCTCTTCATAAAATGTTGAAACCCTATTCAAAAAATAACCGTAAGGGAAAAAATCCACTTGGGAAAATATAGTGGTATAAAAGTTGGCTCACCCTGCCAACCTATGAGCATTTTGATTGATGTCACTGACCCAGATCTTTAGGAAAAGCTTCAATGGAGGAGCATGATTTGAAAAAAATAAGGCAAAATATAGTTGTTCAATGGAAGCTTAACCAATAGCTGCTAACTCAGCTTCTTTCCCAATGGGGGAATAATGCGGGTAGCAATCAACATGTTCTTATTCAGCCTAATATCCCGCTGAAACACACACATAGTAAATATAACAAAACTTGATATCTTGACCTTGTGTTTTGTTGTTGGAGCAAATAGAGGCCAAGACCTTTGCTCCACCAGTTTCCTGTGAAAGACAATAAGATATCCTTAGGATTTCCTTAACTCGGATTAAAGGAATATTGGCAGTTGAGAAGTCATATCTTGTGGTACAATAGTTAGGGATCTTCCATCAATAAAATGAGTTTTCGTTCTACCAAAGTCATAGAATAAAGCAACCGACATACTAATAGAACAACAAATATTAGGAAAAATATAGTTTCTCAGTGGAAGCTTAACCAATAGATGCTAACTCATTTTCTGTAATATTCCTAATTAGCCCAAGCTAATAGGAATATTCAATTTTGTTTTCATTTTCTTGTTACAAGAATAAAATTATAAGGACAAATTAAACTCCTTAAATAGCAAAATAAATAAATGCCCATGTGAACAAGGCTAAATCTAGGCTGCCTTAATAAACATCCAACATTTTTGAAAAGGGATTGTGACAATTGAATGGGTCAACAGGACCAAATCTACAATGCTATCTAGATGCAATGCACCTAGATGAACAACACATATCTAGTTGGAGGTTTCAAATGTGAAAGAAGCTAAACCTTTGAGATGGTTTAAGGTTTTGCAAGGCTTTCATCCTATAAATGAAAGAGGAGAGCAGCATGAGACAGGTTGTTGAACATATTGTATTGAAAGGATTTGTATGTTTAGAAAATTCTCATTCTCTGGTTGTTTAGCTGAGAATAGTGTTGTTTAGCACTTGGGTGTTCCTGGTCAGGAATCCCACCTCTTTCCTTGATGGGCCTCTTGGAAGAGTCTTGCATTGCTGGTTCACTATCAGGCATTTGGCCAAGCTTCTTCTTCCAACTACAATTCAGATCCTATTCAGGGTTTGGTTTTCCTTGTGAGAAGCAACAAGTGGAGGCTAGATATATTCAAATCTAGACCATACTAGTGCCTCTTTTCATCAGGAAAGTCTTCTATCCCCTTGGCAAGAGTGTATTAGTTGATTGGAGCTTCAAATCCATACCTTGGCATTAGGACAAAGTATACCTCAAGGCTACAACACATTTTATTTCCCTATACTGCATTTTTCTACAAGTGAGAAGTTGTAGGGTCTTTAAAAACTATTTGGAGGAGAGATCTCTGGTGTAAAGGAGCCCTCCTTACACTGTGGTGATCCATGGATTAGCCAAATAATCTATGTATGTTTCAGATTTGATCTATTCATTGATGTATCTAATTTATATTTTATGAATCATTCTCCAGATCTGTTGTAGTAGATCTCAGTTCTACTCTTGTGCTTTCATGTTTTGCTGAAAACCCCAAGGGGTATGTAAAATAGAGACAGTCTAGTGTACAAATCTGATATAGATCTAATATTTTGTACACAGATCTATCCTAGATCTGAGTTGTAACCTACAACTACTACTCACTCATGAAAATAACATTTTCTTGGCTTTACAGTGAATTACATTGTTGCAACACCTCTTTTAGAGGGTTTTTCTCCATTAAAGTCTCCATATTTCTCTTGTACATTGATTGGGATAGATTTTAAATATGATTTGTCATTGTATAAGATATTTTTATGCTGTCGTATTTGTCTACTACTACTGCTATCTATAACTACACTATTTTCTGGGCAGTGTTCTTCATATTGCTGCAGTCCCCTTCTTTGGGCAGTTTTCAAGCCTTCCTAGGTGTGGGAGATCTGTTTAACCCACATAGAGAGATTTTTTTTTTTCTGATATCCTCTTTGATTTAGGTCTTAGATAATCAGATCTAAGGGATCCAAGGACTGATTTCAAGAGTTGTAGCAGCCATTCCTGAAAAATGCATTTTTCAGACATGCCTTGGTAGCAGTCCCGATTTTGGGATATTACAGTGGTATCAGAGCATCTTTCTTGGCACAACCTGTGCTTTGATTATTGAAGAGACAATATGTATTTTCATGGGAGGGAAATACTAATGAAGAAATGTGGTTACACTAAAGACACATAAGTAAAGGGTCCAAACACTTTGTCTAGAAGTTTGCAAAGAGAAGAGTTCTCAAAAACTCTTTCTCAAGCTATGGATGAACTAAAGGAAGAAATCCAAGGGATGAAGAGGGAAAGACATGAAGATCTCTCATGAGGGTTCTTATGTCAAGAAATCCCCATTACTTCCTACCATGTGTGTGAGCATTCAGCCACACAACCTGATCTGCAACGTTGGAACATGCCTAATTTCTTGTCAAAGAAAGGAAGGAAGGGAGGAACACCAAAGGAGGAACCTCTTGGTGATTATCTCCAAGAATATGAATCTCAATTAGGGAGATTCAAAGAGAATCTCAATTTCCTAGAGTGCTATCAAGTCAAAGAAGAAATATCCAGCAGCTACAGTAGAAGGAAAGGGTGCATGCAACACACTTTGGGTGGATTCTGTCTACCTACATTTGATGGATCACCTAAAGACTGAGCCAAGTCTTGGGTAAAGGAGCTTGAAACATACTTTTAGCTACATCAAGTGTCAGAAGAAGAAGCCTTGAGAGTAGAAGCACTGCATCTTCAAGGGAAGGCTTATTCTTGGTGGCTATTTGAATTCTCTTCCTTGAAAGGGAGAAACATCTCTTCTTATGCAAGATTCACTCGGAGGCTAGTGACAAGATTTGATGAGAGACATTCTGAGACTTCTTCGAGGAGAAAATCAAGCCCAAGAAATCTGAATCTCTGCATAAGTTGGAATATTCCATGGAGCCAATTCCAGCCCTAAACATTGTTGAGGGGGTTAAAGATTTGTTGCACTTTTTTCCAAACGAAAATGCCCCATTTCAGCAAGATCTCTTTTCTCAAAGAGAATACATGAGGATTCCTTCTTCACTAATAGATTAAGAAAAATTATCTCTTGATGATGAAACATTATCCACTGATGAGAAGAAGGGAGAGAGAGAGCAGAGAAGATCCTCCAGTGCTATGCAAGCAGGAGGAGATCTATTTTCATTTGGAAATGGAGATGAAGAAATGACTTCCATTAGAGGGATTCTTGCACCTTTGCAAGGAATTCCAAAGTCTCTTCCATATGGAAGACATGAGTAGCATGTGTCTTTGCTAAAAGACAATGAGACAGAACAAAGGAGGGGTGACACAACTGATCCACTATCAGAAGATGGGGCAAGGGCTCCAATCAGAGGCACTCTTACACCATTAAGAGGGGTCTCCGAGTTTCATGGTACTTCCACACAGCAATCATAGATGGATTTTCGTAGTGGAAGCAGTCGTGATATGTTCCCATCTATTTTTCACATGGGAATGAACCATGAGACATCATTATCTTGTGGTATTCCATTTGGGAGACCACCTGATTCATATTTGATGAAAGATGTTTCATAAATTGATGCTCCTTTCATAGATCCAACAGAGGAGGGAGCACTAGAAGACCATGCTACAGTGCTGAGAGTATGGGGAAGGTACAAAAAGAGGGAAAGAATTTTTCCTTTGACATCATTATCTATTCTCACCTCTTAGATTGTGTTGAGAAGATATGCTGCAAGGAGAAAGAATAACACCATCATGAAGCATGGGAGACAAGACTTGAATCATAAGACAAAATTGCTTGAAGAACACTCTTCCATACATGAAGAGAGATGGTGGTATCACATGCATGCTTTGGAAAAAACAAAGAGGTCTTGGATAGATGACATCCTCCCATGGGAGACTAACTTCCAAGAGCTTCCATCTTCTTTTGAGCATGTGCATGAGCAAGGAGAGCAGCAAAGAAGGACTGGAAACCTTCCAACATACACCTTGGACATGGAGGATGTCAAGGAGAAGAGAAAAAACATGGAAGCCACTTCATTTGACACATTATCAGCGTTGTCATTGTTGGGAAAACTAGATCCATACTGGAAATCTCAACTGTTGGTGGAATATTCCAAGGATCTTCATACTTGCATGATTCTTGATGACTGGTTGCATGAAGGAAGCTATTCAATCCTTGATGGATTCATCTATAATCATGGTAGGATCTTCTTGTCTAGAGCTTCCAAGATCAAGGAGAAGTTACTATAGAGAGCTTATGAAGAGTTCAATTTCAGCCACACCTATTCTATGAAGCTCAACAATGTCATTTTGAGGAGCTATTATTGGGAGGGCTTTGAAAGAGAACTATATCAACATTGTCAAAGATGCATGGACCTTGTGGAGCTGGAGCAACAACATGACTCTAAGGAAGATTTAAATTATCCCTCTCCTTCTTCCCTTGAAGAAGAGAGTAGATCTATGCCCCACTCCATTGATATGAGGAGGATTGTTGGTGGAGAGCATGTTCCTAGTACATGTGTTTTATATTCTGATTTCATGCATTCTTACACCATGTTATTGCAGGCCATGATGCCAAGAAGGAGTAATATATTTTTTCAATCTCATGGCAATTGTTGGGCCACTAAAAATTCTGAATTTGGCCACTCCCTTGATGTCCAAAGGGAGATTTGTTTTCATGATGGGTGATTCCCAAAGGCACCAAATATATCTCACATTTTCTGCAGTAGTGAGATGACTTGGGCAGCAAGTAAGTGGTGGGAAAACCACTTAACACATATTGGTTTGATGCAAGCAAGGGATGCACTATGCTAGCTCCACATGTGGGACTATGATCCACCTCCATGTGAACACATTTCTATTTTTTTTCACGTTGTTTTGATCCCCTATATTGATGTTGTGCTTGTACTTTTCATGGGGATGAATGGAGGAAGGAGGGAAGGCATGCATGTGCCCTATGGGATGACTACACTCCTTGTACTTTATGTCTTATATTTCAGGGAGGGCATTGGGAAAACCATGGTTGTTTCATGTGATTCATTGTTTCCTTATGAGAGGAGTTGTTTTCATTTCATGGGGACATTGTTGGGACAAGTCATGGATGGATGGTTTGGTGATCACTTATCTTATGAGAGAAGCTTATCCTTTGTTTGTGGCATGAATGGAGGAGGAGATGAGTTGCAACACTCACCTTATCAGTTGCTTGAGAATAAGCAACATTTTGGAGGGGAGAACTGTAATATTCCTAATTAGCCCAAGCTAATAGGAATATTCAATTTTTTTTTCATTTTCTTGTTACAAGAATAAAATTGTAAGGAGGAAAAATTAAACTCCTTAAACAGAAAAATAAATCAATGCCCATGTGAACAACGCTAAATCTGGGTTGCTTTAATAAACATCCCTCATGTGTAAAAAGGGATTGTGACAATTGACTGGGTCAACAGGACCAAATCTACAATGATGTCTAGATGCAATGCACCTAGATGAACAACGCAGATATAGTTGGAGGTTTAAAATGTGAAAGGAGCTAAACCTTTGAGATGATTTATGGTTTTTCAAGGCTTTCATCCTATAAATGAAAGAGGAGAGCAACATGAGAGGGGTTGTTGAACATATTGTATTGAAAGGATTTTTCTGTTTAGACACTTCTCATTCTCTGGCTGTTTAGCTGAGAATAGTGTTGTTTAGCACATGGGTGTTACTCATCGGGAATCCAACCTCTTTCCTTGATGGGCCTCTTAGAAGAGTCTTACATTTCTGGTCCACTATCAAGCATTTGGCCAAGCTTATTCTTCCAACTAAAATTCAGATCCTGTTGAGGGTTTGGTTTTCCTTATGAGAAACAACAAGTGGAGGCTATATCTATTCATATCTAGATAATACTAGTGCCTCTTTTCATCGGGAAAGTCTTCTATCCCCTTGGAAAGAGTGTATTAGTTGATTGGAGCTTCAGACCCATACCTTAGAATTAGGCCAAATTCTACCTCAAGCCTACAACGCAGTTTATGTCCCTAGACTGCATTATTCTGCAAGTGAGAAGTTGTAGGGTGTTTAACAACTATTTGGAGGAGAGATCTCTGGTGTAAAGGAGCCCTCCATACATTGTGGTGATCCATGGATTACCCAGCTAATATATGTATGTTTCAGATATGATCTATTCATTGATGTATCTTCTTCATATTTTCTGAATCATTCTACAGATCTATTGCAGTAGATCTCAGATCTACTCTTGTGCTTTAATGTTTTGTTGAAAACCCCAAGGTGTATGTAAAATAGAGATAGTCTAGTGTACAGATCTGATATAGATCTAATATTTTGTACACAGATATGTCCTAGATCTAATTTTTAACCTACAGCTATTGTTTAATCATGAAAATAATGTTGTCTTGGCTTTATAGTGAACTACATTGTTGCAACACCTCTTTTAGAGAGTTTTTCTCCATTAAAGTCTCCATCTTTCTCTTGTACATTGATTGGGCTACATTGTAAATCTAAATTTTCATTGTATAAGCTATTTTTATGCTATTGTATTTTTCTACTGCTACTGCTATCTAGAACTGCGTAATTTTCTGGGCATTTTTCTTTGTATTGTTGCAGTCCCCTTCTTTGGGAAATTTTCAAGCCTTCCTAGTTGTGGGAGATCGGTTTAACCCACCTAGAGAGATTTGTTTCTGATCTCCTCTTGGATTTAGGTCTTATATACTCAAATATAAGGGATCCAAGGGCTGATTTCAAGAGCTGTAGCAGCCATTCCTGAAAAATGCATTTTTCAGGCATGCCTTGCTAGCAGTCCAAATTTTGGGATATTACATAGGATATTTTGGTTTCACCTGTGTGGGTCGATCATGGCAGAATATTGGATCATAAACCCTAAAAGAGAACTCTATATGTAGTGATTTCTAAGATGAAAGAAAGGTTCTGGAATTTTGAAGAAATCTGTTGTAGTTTTGTATGATTGTGCTCCCTGTGCTTTGAGACACATATTTGGGAGAGATTTTAAACTTAATATGATACAGAGCTTTTATTTGCATTCCATATGGATAAATGAGTAGTATGTATATGTTTCATTCTGTTATTAGTAATCTCATTTTTTTGTGTAAAATATTTCATGCTATGATTCTTTGATGGTTCTTGTAATGTAGCTATCGGTAGTCTACAATATTATTCATGATTTCGTGTTTGTATAATGCTTAGGTGTTAATGCTCATGTATTAACATTCCTGAACTCCCTTAATTTTCACTCCACGAACCCCTAATTTTTTCCATATCTCATTCATATTTGTTTCCTCTAAGATCACAGGGGACAAATTCTTAATCCTCTTAAGCGTGTCTCTTGTGGGTTCCTTCTCCGTTATTTCTCAACGCCTCTGCATATTTTTAAATTTTTTGCTCATTGTTTTATACTTGGCCCATTTAAAATCCATCTGGCCTCACAGCCTCCTGAGACCTCTCACAATTTGGGGAGTTCACATAAATTAGGCTCAAATGGTCTTCTACTTTCTTGAACCACCAAAATCATTATTCTCTTAACCCATATTCTGTTAGAGGCATTTATGAAATTTTCCACACTTAACCTCTGATTTTAAGACATCCTAGGCATTGGTATTTTGAAACTCAAGGCTGTCTCTAGGAGCTACAACTTCTTTTTGGTGCCAATTCTTGGGACGAATTAGGAAATATGTTCCCTAGGATACGGCATTGTCTTCACCCTTAAATTAGGTGAGCACGAAGGGTTGAGAGTTGCATAGCCCTCACCTTGGCGACTCCACTATTATCAAGGTTCCAATCAAGTGTAATCTTGCCTTACACTAGTTCTCATACCTAATCAGATACTTCTTAGTAGAGAACCGTTTCTGTATCTGATCTTGAAAAGATTATATTTAAGAGAATTTAGAGGGAGAATCAGCCCATCCAGGCTGGCCTACCCTCATTTTATCTAGAATGTATGCCTTCCTCTTCTTATAATGTTGATATCTATGGTCCTGGCTCCACAACCCGTGTACTTGAGTGTCCTCCAGAAACCGTTGCTTTAGCCAGTTTAGACATAGAATATGAAGATGAATCCACTAATACTTCTTTGCCTCCCTTGCACCATACTCCAGAGGATGAGGAAGTCAAAGAAGTTACAACACTCCAAAGCTCATTACAGATAAATATCCAAACCTCTGCCCAACATATACCAATTTCACCACAACCAAATCATCCTCAGAACTTACCACCACCACCCTCATGGTTGCACCCAAATTCCTCCTCAACAAATATGCTCCATTGGCTTTACCTCAAGTATTGCATGACATGCCTCAATATTACCTAAAGCTCTTGCCTTGGTTCACCAGGGAAGATAGCACTTCTACGCATAAACATATTGAAGACTTCTGCACCTTTTTTGAGAATCTGAATGTGGAGCACCTAGATGTGGTGTTGAGGATTTTCGTTCAATTCTTGGATGGAGAGGCTCAAAAGTGGTTCAAATATATTGCTAATAATGTCATCACCATTTTGGAAGAAATGGAGAATTTATTCACACTAAAATGGGGAGAGAAGAGGGACCATGGATATTTCCTCACAGATTTCAACACTCTTAAAAAGAGATAGAATGAGGATGTAACAAAATTCATAAAGAGGTTCAATAAGCTCTATAATAATCTCCTTGCTGAGATAAAGCCTCCCCAAGAAGTTGCTAAGGTGGTTTTTGCAGGAGCTTTCAAACGTCAGTTTGGATTCACCCTAAGAGAAATAAAGTCCACATCTCTGGATTAGATTCAGACTTATGCATTGGAGTTGGAAGAAAATTTTTCTTCTAACGATAAATTCAAAAGGAAGACAGAGCATGAAGCCAGAATAAAGAGTAGGGAGGAGGCTTCTACTTCCAACTAGGAGAGGAAGTCACATGAGTACAAAATTGAAGAAATGAATAAGTTGATAAAGAACCTCTCAAATAAGCTAGTGAAGATTGAATTGGAGGCTAAGGTTCCCTCTCCTCATCCTAACCAAATGATAAACTGTGGGTTTAATCCCCAATACCAGAAGCCCCCTCTATAGTTGTTGTAGCAGGAAAGGAAGGAGCAACAAGATCACATCCAACCCCCTCTATACCTAGAAGGGGAAATGGAGGGACAAGTGGAGGAAGTGACATATGGCCAAGAAGAATAATTCCTCACTTACTCAGAGGATGAATAAGGTGAAATCACCCTATAAGAAGAGCTAGAAGAGAAGTAAGCACTCCTAAAGGATCGAGATATTGATCATTATTACAGGCAGTTTGTGGATTTCATTCAAGCTCAGCTCCATAAGAAGTATGACCCGAGGTCCTCTAGGAAGAGAACACGAGTGCAAGAACAAAATGAAGAATCAATACCAAGATAATAGACCCCTTCTAGTTCTACCAGTAAGGGGAAAAAGCCTTTAGAACATTCTGCACATCATAAAGACATTGTGTCCACTTCCACAAAGCAGGGTCTGATCCTCCTACAAACCAGAAGTCATCATATGCAACCTTGAACCTTCCTGAACACCCTAAGGAGCAGTCCAAATAATTCCTTGCAGAAAAAGCTCCCATGGCTTTTAACCTCTAGAAAGAACTAGAGAAGGTCAAGGCCTCGGTTCCCCTGATCGAGCTCCTAAAGAAACCTTCATACAAAGCCCAGGTGTCCCAATTCATGTTGCCCCATGGTGTAGGCCCTCTCCCTGACAACCTCAATCTCCAAGAGGAAAGACCCATGGTAGTATTTGGACCTCATGTAGAAGATTTGGACTCAGCCACCCCCCATTGTATGTGTCTCTGGTTATACATGGCGTGTTACTACACAATTGCATGCTAGATTTCTGGGCTTCACATAATATATTGCCATTGCCTATCATGGAGAAGTTGGGGTTGTAGATTACCAGACCTTATAAATATCTGTATTCTTTTTATTCCAAGATGGTAAAGTTCTTGGGCATGAGAAAATATCTAGTAGTAAACTTACCCCAAATTCCGGCTAAAAGTGTAGTGATGGACATTTTTGTAGTTGATATCCCAGCTTGGTTTGGAATGTTGCTACCCAGATCCTGGGGATCCAAGATTGGAGGGTCCATAAAAATGGACCTCACCTATGCCACTATTCCAATATTTTGTGGGGAGGAAAGAAGGTTATACCGTGAATCCAGATTTGTGAAGATTGTCACCAAAGCCAATGGCTCCACAAATTATTTTGTATATGGTAAGGAGGGTGAATTCTCTTATCTTATGCTCAAGGAGGACAAAAATATCCTACAAGAAACAAATATTTTTCCTCTAATACAAAATAATCCTATGAGAAAAGAGGAAAATAAGATATGGACCTTGCAGTTTGATGGAGCTTACTCCTGAGAAGGAAACGGGGCCGGGGTACTCTTGATATCACCGGAAGGATGCTCAGTTCACCTCTCCTTTAAGCTGGAATTCAAATCCAAAAACAATGTGGCTGAATATGAAGCCCTGTTGTTGGGGTTGTATATAGCATGGAATATTAACATACAAAATGGCAAGGGATAGTAATAGAATGGAAAAATCACTAGCTGTGGCTGCTAGTAATTCCCCCCCCCCCCGTAGAATCCTTTGCTAAGATGTGAGGTTGAAGTGTGATATCGCCCTTCCATTCCATATAGCATAAAGCATTGGAAAGTATTTGAAGATTAAGAGTAGTTCCAACGTAATATGGAAATGGTAGGCAAATTCTCAAATATAGTGATCAATTCATTCCCTGAGGATGCCAGTGAAGAGCCAAAAACCAGGTGGGAAGAGACACTAGCTAGACATCGTGTTCTGAAATTAAAGGGAAATGTCATCCCCGAGGAGCTGGTGTGATTGGAGATATTTTTTAACAAGAATGACATCCCAGTAAACCCCAGGAAAATGACCCTCGACGAGCCTGTCAGGGATGTGAATACTGGGACAAAATAAGATCTGAAGGTGGTGAAGTTGTCAAAAGGGGTTCCTGAAGAATACCAAGGTCAATATCTCAGTATGTTCCAATCATATAAATACGTCTTCGCCTGGTCATACTAGGACCTGAATAATTTTGATGTAGACATTATATAGCATAAAATACCCCTAAAATAAGATGCAAAGCCTCATAAGCTAAAGCTTAGACAGATCAATCGCCTTCTCCTCCCAGCTATCGAGAAGGAAATAAAGAATCTATTGCAGGCCAAGATCATTCTCCCTTTAAGATGCTTTGAATGGGTAGAGAACCTGGTGCCTGTCAGAAAGAAGAATGGTGAAATGAAACTTTGCATGGACTTCTGTAATCTAAACAGAGCCTCACTCAAGGATAACTATCCCCTCCCAAAAATGCACCACATCCTACAAAAAGTGGTGGGATCCTCCTATATGTCCATGATGGATAGCTTCTTAGGATATAATCAGGTGGCAGTGCTCCCAAAATACCAAAAGAAGTCGGCGTTCACCACGCCTTGGGGAACCTTCATGTATGCTCGAATGCCCTTTGGCCTGATAAATTTTGGTGCTATATTTCAATGTGTGATGGAAATTAATTTCATAGGAGAGAAAGACAAGTTTTTGTTGATTTACCTGGATGACATCACCATCTTTTCAAAGAGTGACACTAAACACATAGAGCACCTTCGACGAACCTTTGAAAAATTCCACAGGTATGGCTATCTCTAAATCCTCAAAAATACATGTTTGCCTTGGAGGAATAAAATTTGCTAGGGCACATATTAACTAAGGAGGGAGTGAATATCGATCTGAGGTGGGTAGAGGTGATATATGGCATTCCCCTACCAAGAAACAGATAGGAAGTACAAGTTTTAGTGGGAAGAATAAATTTCCTCAGAAGGTTCATTGCCAACTATGCTGAGATTTCCCGAAACATCACCGAGATGCTGAAGAAGAAAACTGAAGTTAGATGGACCCCTAAATCTAGGGATTCCTTCAATAGGATAAAACAAGCCTTTTCAGAAGCTCTAGTACTGGCCAGTTCAAATTACAGGAAGTCATTCATGATTTTCTCTTTCACATCTCCTCACAAAATAGTTTTCGTACTTTTATAGAAAATTTCGAAGGACATGAACAACCCATTGCTTTCTTTAGCCAAGTTCTATGAGACGTCAAGCTGAAATATGATATCCTAGAGAAGAAATAGTATGCCCTATTCAAATCCATAAAGACATTTCAGGTGTATGTTTTATAGTGTACCATAACCACTTATGTTCCCACAGCAGTGGTGAAGGATATCTTGGTACAGGGCGACAGTGAAGGAAAAAGGGGCAAGTGGATAGCCAAGATTCAGGAGTACGAATTGGAGATAAGGCCTACCAAGCTCATCAAAGGTCAAGGGTTGGAAAAAATATTTTTTGAATCCAAATGTCAAGCTTTGGGGATAAATCTACTTGTGACAGGAGGAGAGGCACCAGAGGACACAGGTGCACATCAAGGCATAGAATCTTCCACTCAAAAAACACATGTAAAGTACCTTCTCTCCTCATGGTATAAATATATAGTGGAATATATTTTAATGCTAATATGTCCTCCTAACTTTGATAAGGCCAAGTACCACACCTTAGGGCTAAAGTCTCAGAAGTATATCATGGCAAATGGGCGAATTTATTGGAAGGACGCGGTGGGGATCCTACTATTGTGTTTAACGGAGCAGGAATTGAACCAAGTGATGACCGAATTCCATGAAGGGATATGCGGTAGACATTATAGCCAACGATCCACTACACACAATATCCTTAGGGTAGGTTTCTTCTAGCCTAAATTGTTTGGTGATGTACATGCTCATGTACGGTCCTGCAAGAAGTGTCAGATGTTCGCTGAAAAGAAAAGGTAT
Organism: Pinus albicaulis; assembly: GCA_034641835.2. NCBI lineage: Eukaryota > Viridiplantae > Streptophyta > Pinopsida > Pinales > Pinaceae > Pinus > Pinus albicaulis. The sequence goes on along the minus strand of CM076571.1, from coordinate 672,038,808 downwards.
GCACCTCTCATGTTGATCCCAGTACATGTTGAAGAACCTTTCAAGTAGTGGGGAATTTATTTCATATGATAGATTCACCCGACCTCTAGAAATCAACATCGATGGATCCTCACTGCTACATATTACTTCCCCAAGTGGGTAGAAGTCATGCCTGCAAGATATGCTACATATTCAGTGGTGATCAAGTTTCTGGAGGAGAACATAATGGCTAGGTTTGGATGCTCAGCTAAAATAATTACAGAAAATGCCCAGGCTTTCAAGTCGGCTAAATTTGTAAATTTTTGTCAGTGTTACAAAATTTTGTTGGGACACTCCAATGCGTACTACCCATAGCGCAACAAACTAGTAGAATCATCTAACAAGAAATTGGTGAGGATTTTGAGGAATACCATCAATGAAAATCAAAATAACTCAGATTCTCAACTCGAGTTCACACTCTGGGAAAATTGCATCACCACTAAAATATCCACAGGAAAGTCCCCTTATGAGATAGTGTATGGCAGAGCCATGGTTTTCCCAATTCAGCTTGATTTACCGGTGCAGAAAGTGGGGAGGAGCCAAATGACCTTATCCAAAGAATGAATCAGCTAGTGGAGTTGAATGAAACTTGGGAATAGGTAAGCCTCATACTAGAATAGTATCAATAAAAAATGAAAGGCTTATTTGACCAAAAAGCCAAAGACAGAGAAATCCAATTTGGGGATTTGGTGCTGTGACGGGATATCGAGTGAGAAGAAAAAGGGAAATATGGTAAATTCAACCCCCTCTGGTTTGTTCCATTCATGGTGGCAGAGGTCAAAGGAAACAATACTTTCGCATTGGAGAACTTAGAAGGAGACATACTTGAGGCACCCATAAATGGGAAGTTCCTCAAATTCTATTTTCATCACTGATGAGGGCTAATATAGCTCACTGTATATATATATATATATATATATATATATATATATCACTCCACTTTATATACTCCATCTTTTTCATCATCTTCCATTGTTCCCATCTCATTGCATCCAATGTTTGCATTTTTCCATTTCATTTTCCATATCATCCTCCATTTCATCGCTCATTTTGGTGTCCACTAGATCGTTGGTATAAAACTTTGTCTAATCAAGTATTCATTTGTGAATCCATGAGCCTAATAAGGCACAAGCATCAAGGTCTGCAGGTTCTTAACACACTCAGAACAACACGTTGTCCCCATATGGAGCTAATGTTAGCCTGTGACGTCACATAACATGGAGAAGTGGTCCCTATAAGGAAAATACAGGGCAGAGTCTTGAACGAGATTGGGTTGAGTTGTGAACACTAAAGCGGTTCAAGACATGAATGCGGGGAAATTTTGTAATATTCCTAATTACCCCAAGCTAATAGGAATATTTAAATTTTGTTTTCTTTTCCATTTATGAATAAATGACTAATGGAGGACATGTAAAACTACTTAGATCATTGAATAAATCAATGCTCAATGTAAAAAAGGCTATATTTGAGCCATTTACATAAAATCAACTTGCATGTGAAACAAGATTGAGCTATTTGACTGGGTCAACAGGACCAAATCACAACACAGTACAGGTGCATTAAACCTCCTAGTTGATCAACGCAGTTCTAGAAGGAGGTTCTCATGTGAAAGCGGTTAAGTGATTCAAGGTGGTTTAGGGTTTGCGCAAGCCCTCATCTTATAAAAGGAAGGAGAAGGAAGCTAGAGAAGGTTGTTGAATGTATTTGATTTTCAAGAATTATGTCTTCTTAGACAAATTCTAGTTCTCTGGGTTGTTTAGCAAGAGACTAGTGAGGATCTCATGTTAGGGGTTCTCCATCCTTCCATTGAGTATCTCTTGGAGGGTTTTGTGCTCTTTTCCACTATCTGGCATATGGAAAAGCTCCATCTCTCTTTGGCAGCATAAATCCACTAAGGGTTTCACTGGCTAAGTGAGTTGCAGTAAGTGGAATCTAGATCTACTCAGATCTATATCATACTATCATCTCTTCTCAGTGAGTGAGTCTTTTATCCTCCTGGAAGAGTGAAGTATTAGCTTGAGCTTCAGTTTCAGATCTTGGCATCAAGCTAAAGTGTGTACTAGCATCAACTGCATAGTTTCTCTCCCTGATCTACGTAAATCTTGAAGAGAAAATTTGCAGAGGTTTTGGAGTTCTGCCAGAGGAGAGATCTCTGGTGGAAAGGATCCTTCCTTTCACTGTGGTGATCCATGGATTGGCCAACCAATCCATGTACCCTTTAGATATTCTTTATTTTCTAATGTATTTACTGCAAAATTTCTGAATACTGCTGCAGAACTGTGACTTATATCTCATATCTACTCACTGTTGTTGATCATTTGCCGAGATCCCCAAGGGGAGTGTATTATTAAGTCCCTTTTGTATCCAAATATGCAATAGATATACCATTTTGTATGAAGATATGTTATAGATCTGAAATTTAATAAAATTAATCTTCATCCTCCTCAAATTTATGCTGAGAAGCTTTCCTGGTTCAATATACTGTTGCAGCACCTATTTGAGGCTTGTAATCATTGTAAATGCCTTATTTCTCTTGTATATTGCATAGGTCATAGCATAGAACTGAATTAATATTTCTCACACTCCATTATAACTTTCACCTTCATAAATTACGTTATCCATGCTTCAGTAAAATTCTGCATACTCCAAATCATGGGGAATCAGGGTTTTTAAGCCTTGTAGGGATTGGAGGAATGGTTTAATATAGCTAGGATCATTTTTTTGACCTGAAATTTGATATTGGAGTCATACATGACCTAAGCTAAAATAAAATATGGCCATTTCCCTTATTTTTATGCATATTGAAGAATACACTCATTTTAGGGAAAACATCACCGCTTTTCCCCATCCTTTGTCAGTAGAATTAATTTTCTTCTTGCTGCTGTACATAAATTTCTGCTGAGGTATTTATAAACACATTTTAGACTTATTAGCTCACTTTTACTCTAGTATTGTGTTTTTATACTGCTGCATCCCTTCATTGGGCAATTTTCTGAAGACAACTAGGTGTGGGAGATCTGTTTAACCCACCTAGAGTGATTTATTTTGAGCCTCCTCTTGTATTTCAGTCTTATATAATCTGATATAAGGGATACAAGGGTTTTTATTCTTTTATGAAGCACATATCCCTGAAAAATGCATTTTTCAGGCCTGTCTTGCTGAGTAGTCCAAATTTGGGATATTACAGTGGTATCAGAGCATGATCTCTGGCTCAGCCTATGAAATCAAACTATCAGAAGCATCAAGAGAAGAAGCAGAGATCATGATGGCCATAATGATGGAAGAAGATATCTCCTTACTTCTCTTTCAAACTATGAATGGCATCGAAGAAGATCTTGAACAGTCGGAGGAAGAAAGATGTAAGGAAACTCCTAGAGGGTTTCAAAGAGAAGAAAGATGCAGTGAGCTCCAGAAATTAGAAATTATAAAGCTGGAGAAGATGAGATTTTCCTCATAATGTTTCGGGTCCATGAAGGACCTCCCCAAGTAGGATGAGCCGATAGAAGAGGAAGGCCCCTGCACTTCCTATTCTCATTAAGGAGACAAAGAAAGAAGCAGGAGAAAGACTCCATCTTTTGGAGGGAAGAATGAGGATAGGCTCTCAAAGCTTCTTCCTATATCTAAAAAGAACATCACTAAATATCTCGAGAAGATTAGGAGGGAGATGTATAGAAAATATCCAAATGAGTTTGAAGATGCATCAAACTCTAGATTTTCACACAGTAAGTGTGAGCATGCAGCTACACACTGTGATGTATAGCGCAGTGAGAAGATCAGATCTACCATGAAGAAGATAGGAGAGAAAGAAGAAATGACTAGGAGGAAAACTCTTAGTGATTTCTTGGAAGAAAATGAGTCTCAAGCCTTGAAACTCAGAAATCAGTTCTATTTTTCAGAGTATTGCAAGGCCAAGGTGAGGAGAAGAATGCAGAGTGATAGATTTACTCTATCTACCTTTGAAGGCTCACCTACAAGATCAACCAAAGAATGGGTGGAATATATAGACACCTTATTGTAGCTACACCACGTTCCTAAATAAGAATCCATCAGATTTGTAGCACTACACTTGAAAGGTAAGGCCTATGCTTGGTGGAAATTTGAGTTCCTTCCTTTCATAATTGTAAATAATTCATCTTACATAAGTTTCACTAAGGAATTAGTGAAAAAGTTTGATAAAAGAGTTCATGGAACACCTATGGTGAAGTTAAATGAGAAGAATCAAATAAAATCCCTACATAAAAATGTAGATCCATTTCAGAGGCCCATGGAAGAGGCTAAAAACCCGCATCATGCCTTGTTAGAGGCAAGATTTCCCTCCCACACCTTTGAACAAAAGAATAGAGAGATCTCTTCTTCAAAGGTGGATCCTATCATTGGGAGGTTGCCCAATTTTGCTGCAGAGGTAAAGGGCAACAACGATGTCAAATATAGACTTGATCTAGCACCTCAAGTAGAGGAAGGAGGAGCTTTTTCTCCAACAAGAGGGATTCTTGTGGCATGGCAATAAAATCCCCAAGATCTCATGTATGGATATCAAGGCACATTTCATGATCTACATGTGCCATTGATGAGAAGGTGTAGGACCATGGCGATAGAAGGAGGAGATAGGAAAGAGAACCAACTTCATTCCTATTCATTAAAGAAGGTTGATGTACCTAAGAAGGTGATTGGATTGTGCAGTGGAAGCATGGAGGGTTTTCTCCATTCATATGCTCAGTCACCTCTTGTTGATGATGTCTCATTTCATGGAGACATTGCACCAAGGAGACCACTGGATCAGTAAAGGAGGATGAATTATTCACCTGTTGAGGCACCAATCATCGATTTCCGAAGAGTGGAGACCTTGGAAGGTCTTGGTACAGTGCTAAGATTCTTGGGTAGGCTCAAGGAGGAGAGAAGTATTCTCTCAGCATCATCCACACCCACTCTCATTTCAGTTTATGAACTGTGGCAGGAGAAGCAAGGGAAGGATAGCAGCCTTCCCACTTACACATTTGGCATGGGAGCTATCTATGCACATAACTCTTTGGAAGAGTTAATACAATCACCTCTCCTCTCTATGAGGATGGAAGGGGACTCATATATGAGCTACTCCCTTTGCATGAGAAACAATTATGGTAAGGGTATTGATTATTTTGATTTATCTAACATATGTATGCATCCCTTAACCAAATATGTGCAGGATTTTTCTCCAAGGAGGAGCATTCTTTCTTTGAGGCTGCATGGTGTACTTGAGGCCATGAGCATTGTTGATGACCACTCCCTAGGAGGACTTCGGGAGGAATTTTTTTTGAAGGACATACTCATATTGCCTCATCCATCATTCACTTCCTCCAAACTTATGAGGAGATTGGTGTAGAAACTAAGTGGTTGAGAGACCACACATTTTTTCAGTCTCTATTGTAGCTGAGAGTCAAGCTACATTGGTTACACATGAGGGACCATTTTCCTTCAAATTTTCTACATAGGGCAGCCAACATGATTCTCATTTTGGCTCCTTATCTTGCTATTGTTCCTATTCTTAAGAGGAGCATGTGTGGGAGAGAGACACATTGGCTGGATGTGTCCCTTGGGGAAGAGAATCCCCATATTTTTTGCAGTGCATGATCTAAAGGGAGCATGAGAGATGATATGGCTGCCACAATCACAAATTTTTTTCTTCAGAAGGCAAGCCATATGAGCTGGGATATGCCTCTCACTAATATTTGAGAGGATTCTTTCTATGAATTACCAAGCTGGGAGGTGATTCATTTCATTTGGATGATAGCATGGAAACCCCCAAAGAAGAAGCGGAGGTTTTGCAGCACTCACCTTGTCAGTTTCTTGAGGTCAAGCAACACTTTTGGAGGGGAGGACTATAATATTCCTAATTAGCCCAAGCTAATAGGAATATTTAAATTTTGTTTTATTTTCCATTTATGAATAAATGACTAATGGAGGACATGTAAAACTCCTTAGATTAATGAATAAATCAATTCTCGATGTAAACACAGCTATATCTTAGCGATTTACATAAAATCCACTTTCATGTTAAACAAGATTGAGCTATTTGACTGGGTCAATAGGACCAAATCACAACATAGTCCAGGTGCATTGAACCTCCTAGTTGATCTGTGCAGTTCTAGAAGAAATTTCTCATGTGAAAGGGGTTAAGTGATTCAAGGTGGTTTAGAGTTTGGGAAAGCCCTCATCTTATAAAAGGAAGGAGAAGGTAGCTAGAGAAGGTTGTTGAATGTATTTTTTTTTCAAGAATTATGTCTTCTTAGACAAATTCTAGTTCTCTGGGCTGTTTAGCAAGAGTATAGTGAGGATCTCTTGTTGGGGGTTCTCCATCCTTCCATTGAGTAGCTCTTGGAGGGTTTTGTGCTTATTTTCCACTATTAGGCATATGGCCAAGCTCCATATCTCTTTGGCAGTGTAAATCCACTGAGGGTTTCATTATCTAAGTGAGTTGTAGCTAGTGGAATCTATATCTACTCAGATCTAGATCATACTATCATCTCTTCTCGGTAAGTGAGTCTTTTATCCTCCTGGAAGAGTGAAGTATTAGCTTGAGCTTTAGTTTTAGATCTTAGAATTAGGCCAAAGTGTGTACTAGCATCAACTGTGCAATTTCTCTCCCTGATCTACATAAATCTTGAAGAGTAGAGTTGTAGAGGTTTTGGAGTTCTCCTGGAGGAGAGATCTCTAGTGGAAAGGATCCTTCCTTTCACTCTGGTGATCCATTGATTGGCCAACCAATCCATGTACCCTTTAGATATAATTTATTTTATGATGTATTTACTACAAAATTTTTGAATACTGCTGCAGAACTGTGACTTAGATCTCATATCTACTCACTGTTGTTGATCATTTGCTGAGATCCCTAAGGGGAGTGTATTATTAAGTCCCTTTTGTATCCATATATGCAATAGATCTACCATTTTGTATGAATATTTGTTATATATCTGAAATTTAATAAAAATAACCTTCAGCCTCCTAAAATTTATGCTGAGAAGCTTTCTTGGTTCAATATACTATTGCAACACCTATTTGAGGCTTGTAATCATTGTAAATGCCTGTATTTCTCTTGTATATTGCATAGGAAATATAATAGACCTAAATTAATATTTATCACACTCCATTATAACTTTCACCTTTAGAAATTACGCTATCCATGCTTCAGTAAAATTCTGCATACTTCAAGTCATGGGGAATCAGGGTTTTTAAGCCTAGTCGGGATTGGAGGAACTGTTTAATATAGCTAGGATCATTTTTTTGACGTGAAATTTGCTATGGGAGTCCTACATGACCTAATTGAAAATAACCTATTGCCATTTCGCTTTTTTTTATGCCGATTGCGTAATACACTCATTTTATGGCGCAAATCACCGCTTTTCCCCATCCTTTGTCAGTATAATTAATATTATTCTTACTGTTGTACATAAAATTGCTTCTTAGGTGTTTATAAACACATTTTATATTTATTATCTCACTTTTATTCCATTATTATGTTTTTATATTGCTGTAACCCTTCATTGGGCAATTTTCTGAAGACAACTAGGTGTGGGAGATCTGTTTAACCCACCTATAGTGATTTATTTTTAGAATAATCTTTTATTTACATCTTATATACTATTATCTAAGGGATACAAGATTTTTTCTTGGTTTTTTAGGCACACATCTCTGAAAAATGCATTTTTCAGGCCTGTCTTGCTGAGCAGTCCAAATTTGGGATATTACAAATTTTTCCGTGAACAAATAAGAAATGACCAGGTGCTCCCAAAGATACAAGGTCAGAAAACCATAACAAGGGTGCAATGAGGACCGTTGGATCTAAGCAACAATGAATGATGGAGATTCAAATCGCAAATCGCAATTTTTTCATGGTGGGCACAAGAGTAAATGTTAAAATGAGCGAAATGTGATTTGTGATGAGGTGGGACCCATTAACCCATGGCACACATATAAGCCTTTCCTATTTCCCTCACTTCACATCCTGCGGGTTTTTAACTTTACCTCTTAATACTTATGCCAAACCTTTCTTTTCGCCGATGCGATGAAGCAGGAGCGATCCAACCTTTATACATCACCCAAATCCACATGCAAACCCTTGTATTCCACATTTTCCTTACCTTTTTCCTCTTCACACTTTGTAGCATTTAGTGCATCGCATATCGCATTTTTCATAATTTATAACTTACTGCTTAAGCATCCATAAAGTATTTTGTGTAATTTGCGACGCGGTTGGCCCCACTATAGCAGCTTTGCCCCCCCCAATTTTGGTCGCTTGCAATATGTGTCATATAATATGAAACCTCATACACTTATCACATAACCAATTGCTACATTATAACTCCGCCAATGCAGTGGGATCCACCCTCCACGTCACCTTCTTTCTCCCTACACTTCAAACTTCACGGATTTAAGAGTTTACCTTCGCGCTTATAAAATAAAACTTAAAGTTCGTGATCTGCGGGCTGCGGTCAGGTCCCACTTCCCCTCCACGTCACTTCCCTCCTTCCCGCGCTTCACACTTCACACCATTTAGAGTTTATCTCTACTGCTTCATATTAAATTTTTCAATTTGTGATGCAGTTGGCTCTCACCTTCCCTCCACGTCACTTATCTCCCCTGAGCACTTCGCACTTCGCATTTTGTGGTGTTTATCTCCTCCTCACTTATAAAAAAAACTTGAACCTTGCGACTTGTGATGTGGTTTGGTCCCACCATGCCTCTTGCCATTTCCATCTGGTCTTCGCACATCCGATCACTGCTAAGCCCTCTGCATATCTCTATCACCTCCGCATCTCTCTATCACCTCCGCTTCACCCCAATGCATTCAACGATCCTTAACACATTTCGGAACCCCCCCATTCAAACTTTTACCATGGGGGGTGGGGGAGGGGGGGGGGGTCCGAAATATGCGGCATCCATTACCACTCACTCCTCCATGTGTCTTCCTCTCATCATTTCGTACCCCCCTTCTCTAATACCGCTTACCGCTTAAGACCCCCTCTGAAATCCAGTGTCCAATTTTTAAACATAGTAAGATTTTTTGGTAGAGCACGCAGCTACAGTTTATTCAGTCCCTCCAAGAGCTACCCAAGAAAGAGTTCAACATGCACAAAAAAATCGATCGTTCTACAACGGGAAGTGGAAATAATGTGAGTTAAGGAGTGTAGGATGCCAAACAACAGATATAATTACATGATGAAGGTTGTACTGCTCACCTATTATCATCCATTTCTCACCACTCCTTTGAAGATTTTGGAATTTAGCCTCCATGGATAACTATTTTGTTTATTTTTACTATTAATATAGTGATTTTTTTGTAGGTAAAATCCGGATTGTACCCAATTCTATTTTGATTTTTCTGTTGTAGGAGTGATTGCTTGATGCACGCTCTGATAGTTTGTTAGGATACTTTTGTTTCACCTGTGTGGGTCGATCATGATATAATATTCGATCATAAACCCTGAAGGAGAACCCTATATGTAGTGAGTTCTAAGATGAAAGAAGGTTCTGGAATTTTGAAGAAATCTACTGTAGTTTTGTATGATTGTGCTCCCTGTGCTCTGAGACACATATTTTGGAGAGTTTTTTAAACTTAATATGATACAAATTTTTTATTTTGATTCCAAATGGAGTAATTATTAGTATGTATATGTTTCCTTCTTTTATCAGTAATCTAATTTTTTTTTTGTAATCATCTTTCATGCTATGTTTCTTTGATGGTTCGTGTAATGTAGCTGCCAATAGTCTGTAATCTTATTCATGAATTTTCATCTATATAACGCTCAGGTGTTAACGCTCATGTAATAGCCATGTTGCACTCCCTTAATTCACACTCCACAAACCCCTGTTGTTTTCCATATCTCATTCATATATGTTTCCTCTAAGTTCACAAGCAAAAAATTCTTAATCCTCCTAAGCCCGTCTCTTGTGGGTTCCTTCTATGTTCTTTCTCAATGCATTTGCATATTTTTAAATTTTATGCTAATTATTTTATACTTGGCCCATTTAAAATCCATCTAGCCTCACAGCCTCCCAGTCCCTCTCACAGTTTTTGGAATTCACATGAATCGGGCTCAAATGGTCTTCTCCTGTCTTGAACTACCAAAATCATTATTCTCTTGATCCATATTCTGTCAAAGGCATTTATGCAATTTTCCACATTGTCAGGGTCCTATAATAATAGGGTTCATAATTTTTTAATTGACTTTGATAGTCTTGTAAATATGTACATACCTTGCTTTCTGCAAGTTGTTTTCCCATATTTTGAAAAATGAAAAAAATAAAAAAAATGAAAAGAGGGTAAAAGTCCTAAAAGAAAGATCAAAGGACTTAGAAAAAGATAGACCCCGAAAGAAAAAAGAGAAAAATAAGACATGAAAGTGAGCAAGTCAAAATGCCACTACTATTCACTTTTATTTGCAAGAATAATGATTATGTGCAGATTGTCGATAAATGCCATAATCCATGATCAGTTAAACAGTTTAATCTTAACTTTTCATGCTTTAAATTTCATGTTTTAGTTAGAGAATAAATATATGTCAAACAGTATAAACTTGACAAATCAGTAGATAAGATAGATAATAAATGAGGATCTCAACAGTTTAATCTGAGCCCTCAGACGAAATAAGGTTACACCTAGATAGTTTTTATGTTTTGAAAGAAAAATGATTTAGGGTTGCAAGCCTAAATGCACTCCTGAAGATGAAGTAAAAAATGTTAGAAATGAAAATGGGTAGGTAGAACGCAGTTGCGCAAGAATGTAATAAAACATCGTAGGGAAAAAATCACTAATTTCGCCTCCCCTACAATTATTGAGTATTCTAAACTATTAGTTAAAAAGGCTCAGAGAATTTCTCTGACTTTTGTTGGGACTAGACCCAAGGCTCAATGACTGATTGGTTAAAAATATCGAATTCCTACATAAAACCCACATTCATCATCATTTAACCTTCGTACATTAATCATAATCGCTTTTTCCTAAGTAAAAACCCATTTTTACTTAGTAAAAGTAAAACCGTAAATAGCTAATTTCCTTTCCTTTCAAAAATCATTCAAAAACCCATAAAAAGGCATTTAACCTAAGTTAAAGTGTGAAAGAATACAAGAAAGACAAGCTATGCTTATTTTCACTTTACTTAGAGTTAAAACATGCATTTTTCATTATATACATTGTCCCTTTTTCATATTAACTTCTAACTTATTTTATTAACTCCTTAAACTACACCCTCTCGTATAGTATTAAATCCTTTTATTTTAAAATAAACCCACAAACCCTCTATTTTACATTTAAACCAATGTTTAAATATCCCATGTGCTAAATATAAACCCCACCTTTATTCCATTGGTTTAAACTTATCTATAAAAAATAATCCCTGCCCCTATGATATTTAGACATGTGTTAATGTTCTATTATACCATATATTAAAACACGCGCCCAAGTATTATTTGAAACATTTCTTAAATGTTTTCATTGATTTTCACATAGAAACCTTATACCTGCCACATATTATAAACCTAAGGTTTTAAACTTTATTAAACACACATTCATAAAGTTTAAAACTTGTCCCTGTCACGTTAATAAACCCTGGCCCCACTCTATCCCGATGCAACTTCCACAAGAGATCTGGGTCATTCGCAATAAAACCCCACGATCCGACGACAGAAACTCCATATCGCATATAAAATTGCGCGATAACCACCATCTTATTTCTACACGAAATGGGTGGTATTTGACTTTATCCCTCCTCCAGATGTTTCTTTCCTACTGGATCGCATTGGTTTCCTCCAAAACAACTTACCACCGAAATGGTGTGCAATAACCACTCACTTTTTTAGACCCTTTGAGCCCGAAAACCACCATTATGACTTGACCGCCGTTGATTGCAGGGGCCTGTTAGCGCTAATTTTCCTAATAAACATTGGAAATGCATTGATTTCCTCTCTTTCTGCACATAAACCCTATATAAGCTATTCCAACTGTGAGACAAATAAATTTCCACCATTTTCATAACAAGATCTTGCAAATATTAGCCTGTTACCATTGAAGATTATTGAGGAGCTTTGAATCTCTCCAGAGACCTGAAAGATACCATTGAATTTACTCAAAAACCTGAGAGCCATTTTCAAAAGCCCAGAACTTGTGTATAACAGGTATTCTTCCAACAAATTTAGCTTGTTCTAATTGGAAACGACCTTTCAAAATGAACAAAATACATTCATAGTTCAAAATTACCCAAAGAAACCTGCCAAAATATCCCAAAAAATAGGCCAAACCCTGTCAAAATTTATGCAAAAAACATGTTTATTGTTGTGCACTATTTTAAAAACTCCAAATTTAGCGCAGAAATCCTCTGAATGTATCCTAAACCTCTGTTCCTAAATTCACAAGATTTTTTAGTCCATTTACTCTTTAAAAAGCCCAAGAAACCCCTATTTCTTGTTTTCTAAACCAGTGAAGGTTTGTAAATAATTTGAAGATTGAAATTGAAGAATAAATCCAAGAAAGAGACCAAAATTTTCCAAATTTCATCCAAAAAACCTCTGTTAAAGTAAAAAATACTTCCGCAAATTGTTTAATCTTGCAGAAGTAGCCAAAATTCCTAAAAAGCAGAGTTCTAGCAATGTTGAAGGTTCCAAAGTGCCAAAATAAACTCCACCCATGACTTCTAAGATTGCCATTATTGTAAATCCTTTACAACCCCCTGTTGTAGAAATTGAGCACATTCCATTAGCTGATGTTGACTACAAAATAGAAGACCCAATTGTTGAATTTAATCTGCTAGACATTCATAACTGGAGCTATAAAAAATCCTTAGATAATGAAGAAGAAGTTAGAATTTGGGAATCACATTTACCCAAATATGTTGTTCCAATAACTCATCCATGTCAAGGGGTCATTAGGTTATGTCAACAGAATTATGTGCTAGAGCAGAGAGCCATAGTCAATGCCAACAATGAATTTCTTTTTACCATTACTGCTGAGTCCATTAACCAAATGCTACAACTTCAGCCTGATCCTCAAGCAGTCTCTTTGTCCATAGAGGCTCTTACCAAGATGTACATTGGACTTTACTTTCGTAAAAGATTCCAAATATTCCAAGTATTCATGCCCTTGCATGTAGAAATTCCTCAAATTTATCACCCATATTCCACTTCAATATTTCCAGAATGCTCAAGGCATGTGATTTCAATGCTTTCAGTTATTCTAGGGTATTTCACAGATGAACATACAGATGAATCCATTTTAGGTTTCCTATCCACTTTTACCGCAGGACAACCTCCATCTGTTATCTTTGATTATGATGGGTATATTGCAGACAATATTCATGACCAACTGGTCACGTTACCAACTGAAGGAGTGTTTAGATACACATCCTTCCTCTCTCACATGTTCTTGTATTTTCAAGAAGATAATTTTCCATTAACTCTTTAAAGACTTGACATATAGGGAAATTGTCTTTCAGTTATTTTCTGGACCTCTTTGATCAGAAAAGAGTCCACATAATTCACCTATGCAGATTTTTTAGATTCATTCATCCGTCCATTGATAAAAATGTTAAAAAATGCAGAACAGCCAAGGATAAATTATGAGATGAAGAATATTTTAAAGTTGTCAGAGCAAACCAAGACTGGTGATTGGTACTTGTATGAAAAACGTACTGAGATTAGAGTTTTTGGCTCCAATTTATTTCCCTACAAGTTACCTAAAAATGTATCAATAAGGATTTTTGCCTTGGAATATATCAGGAAAATATTTAACTCTGATTCTATAAATTTCCTAGAAGAAAAGAAGAAAACACAGTTTAAATTGAAGAATCAAGTAGGCCCATTCATTTGCAATCATAGAGATGCAGAGGTAGAAGCAACTAAATAGCTATTGGAGTGCATATTTGAAAAGAGATTTTCTTGGAATTATGATCCTCAAGGCATCCTAAGTAAAATGAGGGTTAAGTGTAAGCTAACACCCTTCATTCATGAGAAAAAACTAGAGATAGAGAAATATTCCAATCAAAATGAGTGGACAGAGAATACTTTAGTAGATGTAGTGAAGAAAAGTGATACTAGTCACACTTTACAGACTGTAGATCAAACAGAAAAATCCACCAATAGAGTAAGAGAAGAAGGTACCAATGTTGCTGAAACCACTACTGAAACTAGGTTCAAATTGAGATATAATAAAAAGCCTAATTTAGATCCAGTAGGTAAAGAAAAAGTAACCATTGAGGTAGAAGATGCTGATATGCTAGAGAAAAATGTTGACACTGCCATAGTCATCATCAATGAGACAGTTACTAAGAATCAGGATGAAGAACAGGTTGATAATTCAAATGCACAAACGGTAGAAAAACCACAGAACATGGACGCTTTATACTCAGAGACAACAGAGGAAAATGATTTAGATATCAAGGAAAATTACAAACAAATAAAGTTAAAGAATGAAGAGATTAAAAATGAGATTCACTCTCAATATCTCAAGCAAACACCAAGTATTCAAAATAGACTTCTTTTTTCTTTTGATTACTCCAATAAAAATTTGATCATGTCATTATTATAGCCTATAGCGAAAACACCAAAGACAATTGCAGATTATAAGAAGATTGATATTGAAGTACCAATGAAAAGCATACATGCACTTGACCAAATGGAGTTTCACAGACAGAGTTCAAAAATGTTGTATTATAATGTTACAACTAAATCCATGAGTGTTCAGAAACTTCAGAAAACCATCACAAATATGAAGGGTCAAATGAAACTGGACAAAGAATCCTTGTATGCTAAGGATCTAAGAATCAAATCTTTGGAATAATTGGTCTTACAGGTTGGATTTGACCCAAAAAATGTCAAGGTAGAAGAAAAATTAATAAAGAAAAAGAATGAAGACATTGCAGCTTTAAGGAAAGAGCTTAAACTTCCTCCAAGTGAACATCATCAAGCCAAAGAAATAATAGAAGGATGGAATGAGAAAGATGATATGATGAAAATAATATTTCAACTTACAACACAGATAAAAGAAATGGAGATTCGAAAGCACAAGCCTGTCCAGGAAATAGAGACAGTAAAAACACAAGAACCACCTATAATCATCCCTACGGTTACTACAGTTGTGCCATAAACTCTAGCAGAAGAGTTGGCGCCTAAATTTCCACTGGATACTGTAGTGCCAATGACATCATCCACAATATCAACTACAAAGTCATCTACAACAGTAGCTCACCTTACAGATGAGGCCAGCAAACAGTAAAGGCCATGGAAGATATGTCTCTTCAGAAAAGTGAAATTGATAGATTAAAACAAATGATTTAAAATATTGAAGATCAAAATAAATTGGCTCATATTAATGCAAAAAATCATGAGCAAAAGGCTATTAGATTAAATGAAGAATTAAAGAAGCTTCAAAAGGAAGTAACTTTAAAAGAACCAATCTCATATGTGAAGAATTATTTATGGAACAAAGTCATTGAAGCCATCAATGATGTGTGGCCTTAAATTCAAGTGATCTTTGAACAAAGATATTTGTTAATAGAAACACTAGCAAAAATCAAGAAGACCAAAGAACAACTACGCAACAAACCTGAGCAAGCGTTAGAACTGATAAAGTTTCTCAACAACAAGAATAGGCAAGAGTTAGAAGAGATTGAAATTACTGACAGAACTAAAACTATCATTGAGGTAAGGAAAGTTATCACGAAGAACCTAATGAAGCAGCTTGAGGAAAACTGTGATAACATGAGCATAGCAATAACCAAATTCATGGTTAAATTTGCAACAGGAAAAGTCTTACTCAAAATTTTTGAGGACTTATTTTATTTACAACATGAGATAAGACACTTGTTTGTCATCAAGCCAACTTTTTTCAGGTTTACAGAAGCATATGAGAAATTCAGGAAGTTAAAGAAAATACAAATTCCCAACGAGGAATATTGGCAGTCACTTACAGATTTAATGTGAAAAGTAAAATGGCAGAAAGATAAAATAGAAAAAAGTTTACTAATTTGCAGTCAAAATAGATTTTTATTATAGCAATAAACATGTTTTACAGTGGTTAAAGAGTATCAGAGATTAAAGAGAATCAGTGAAAGAGTATAAGATAAAGCAGATTAGAGTTCAAAACCAATTCTAAATATATAAAGCCAGCAAGGAGGACACCAAGGCAGCCAGCTGCACCTCATCCATAATTAGTTTCTATTTTATTTGGATATATAGGACAACTTGCTGATTTGTTAAGAAGCTGTCTCTATTTTGTTGTAAATATATTTTTATTTCCCTTAATAATTCCTAAAAGCATTCTAGGACATTTTGTAAACAATTATGTATAAATACTTCGCTCTTTGAAGTATTCTCGTGGAATAAATTGCTAAAGATTTCTATAGTCATTTTTGTGGACTTGAAGGATTTTTTGTTTCAAATTTTGAGTACCAGACTGGATCAAACCAACTAGCATCATATTTCAGGATTCATGTGATGAGCTATTGAAGAGAAGTATTTTATACTTGTCACTGTTATATTTCTTTGTTACATGCAATCCATTATGTTTTCTAAATTTGAATGAATGAATAGGAGGATTACTTCAGGATTTGTTAAAAGCAGCTCGTCTTAAATATTTGTCATTTATATGTTTTCTGCTGATTTCTAGAGTAGGGAACCCTTAATTGTTCCCTCTTTCATTTGACCTCTCCCTACTACTTCCCTTTTCCGGATCAAAGAACCATTCATTGTTCTTTATCCCGATCATATCACCTCACAAAACAACTTTCCAAGTTCTTCAAGGGTTATCTATCTTTCCTTGAAAACATTTGACTTTTTGGCCTTGACCCTAGTTCTGTCTGCCTGAATTTTGACTCCTCGGCCCAATGGACAAATAGATTTCCCACTATCCATATCTTTAAGTGATTTTTCCCACCAAATCAATCAAACCAAAACCAAATTTCACAATCATAACTAGCCTAATATCTTATAATCAAAACAAATTTAAATTTTATAGAGAGAGCCCTCTGTGAACCCTAGGAAGGCTAGATCCTAGAGTTTAAAATTTGGTCTGTGGTTACCTCTAGTTTTCTTAACTAAAAACCAAAAATATCACAACTAAAGAATTACTAGAGCGATAACATACTGGTGACCATACTGGGGAATTAACCAATCCTCAGTTGTCAAATCAGTCTTAAAGGAAATCATTTTTATTACCATTTTTCCTTTAAGACTGTTTGACTAGTTGTGAGTATAAAAAATTGTAATTCTAGCTTCTAGGAAAGTTTACCATACCAAGTCTAACCCAGATCCAAAACTTGCTATTATAGTGTACAACCCAGAAATAATTGGGAAAAAGAAAAAACAAATAGGATATTTAGATGCTAAAGTTTCATTAATAAGAGGCAATTCATTACCCCAAGAATTAGTAATTTTGCAGGATATAGATTTTGATCAAAAATTTGAACATTCTTTATTTAGGACCAAATTTGAAAGTAATTTAAGTAATGTTGTTTTAGACCTTGTTTTTATTTCATTTTTGGAAACAAAACCGAAAAATATTAAAGTAGATTCTGAATTAAAGAAAGTTATAAATATAAACAAACTTGAAGAGATTAATGCTACTATTCTTAAGGAAATTTATGAGGCAATTGAATTAGCTTAGCTGTTAGCTTACACATCTAAAACTCCTATTCCTCATTTAGATACCACTACATCATCTATAGTTTCTACTACCATCCAATCCACAGATCCATTTAGTCCTAGATTACCATTACAATCTAGAATATTGTTTTCTTCATCCCCTACATCCACTTCATCCATTTCATCCACTAGTTCACCTTCTACTTTGTTAAACACATCATTCTGATTTCCTAGTAGTTCCATATATATTCCAATTTCACTTCTTGGTACCTCAACTTTAGCTTTTAGTTCATCTACTATTTTTTCTAGTTCATCAGCCACTACTTCCAGTTCAGCCCCTAGCACTTATACTTTACCTCCTAGCCAAGATATAATTCAAGCTATGGCTCCTAGGTATGCTCCCATTATTATTCTAGGACAACTTCATGACATGCCCCAAGATTACCAAAGTAAGATACCACAGTTTGATGCTACAACTCATTACACAACAGACGCACGCAGCAGTAGCGCTGGACTTTTCACTTTTTCATGAAACCCACAAAGGAATAATTAAACCCAAAATATCTCTTTTAATTTTCTATCGGAACCAAATTCCTTTATAAAATTAAAATAAACCCATTAACAATCTTATAAATATCGAACCCCTTTATATGAGCGCTTTAACGCTTTTCACAATGAAATCCATTGTTCCGATGCGATAATAATAATCGCAATCGCAGCCCGATACAATATTACAACATATATATATCGCTTACCGGTTCCTCCGAGGCGATCGATCAGCGATTAATAATAGCCACATTTACATATGTTTATTGATTACCAAATGTTCCAATTCGATCTGATCGGAAATCGAAAATCGCAACTGCACTACCTCCCTTACTCACTCTTCAGAATTCCGATGCGATTCAAATCGGAATCGGAAATCGGCAGATTTAATATTGTTCGATTTACACAACGCGAGACCACTTTCGGACCCGATTCAATCCAACATTAATTTGCAATGTAATTCATCTCCACTTTAAAAGGTCTGCGAAGTCTTTTTAGACTATTTCTTTGTATAAAGGCTTTTCTAACTTACCAAATTTGACATTGCCCGATTTACAACCAATTACAGAATTCATACGATTTTCAATACAAACACAGATCAAAACCACTGAAATCATTTATGCAGACATCAATATTCAAGTTCCATCATTTCTTATTCGATTTGGGCAGAATAAAATTGCACTCATAATATACAGAAACAACAAACAGAACCTCGCTTTTCCTTAATTATTCCAGAATCAAATATTCAATACACACTGTCACACTCATCAAATCTGAAATCTCACTCCAAAATCAAATCCTCACACACACTAACTCTCGCTCGTAGCGATTTTCACATTACTTAATAATATCTAACAAACTCTCCTAATTTCCCTAAAGATCTTAACAAAATCTCCTATTTTCTCACTCTTTGTTACACCTATTTTTAACAAATCTTATCACTAATATCTTAAATAAAACAGTCACATTTATTTCATTAACAAACTATTTATGAAGTCTATCCTTCTCGGTAAAACCGAATTTGACCAAACAGTCAATGATTTTCACTGCGGTTAGCCACAACATGTGGACAATCCTCCACATTTCTGGCTAATTCCGATGCTCCTGCATCAGACTCCCGAGGAAGAAAATATTTGTTCTTTAAACTTTCAGGATTTATTTCGTATCTCTGCAATTCAGCTGCTGTCAACCAACTGGAATCTTCCAGTGGTTGCTCCTTCCACTTGACAAGATACTGGAAATATGTCTGCCCTCGAGTCTTTTTGGATATCCTTTGATCCAAGATATCTTCCACTTCCTTCTTAGATGCTTTTGGTACCTGTAAAATTCTTCATTATATTCTTTAACAGACATTCCTTTCTGCTTCAAATTTTGCATCTGCTTAAAAAGATTCAAATGATAGTCTTTAGGCAAAAACTTGGCTTTCAGTTTGCTTACCATTTTATCCCACTGCTTGATCTTAGATTTCCCCTTTCTCGTTCTTTATGTCTGTAACTCGTCCCACCAAATGGCTGCGTGACCTTTCAATCTAGTGACTGCAAATTTTACCCTTTTACTTTCTTCAATCTCTTCATAATCGAAGTATTGATCTATGGATCTGATCCAATCCATGAGCTCCTCGGCATTCAGACTCCCTTCATACATAGGAATCTCCACTTTGGGTTTGCTTCCAACCTTCGCCAGCATCTTCATGAATTTATCATTTTCATTCTCTTCTTCTGCTTCCACATATTCCTCAGATTCTTCTGAAGAACTTTCAACTCCCTCATCAGGCGCTCTTCTCTGGGCTGTTTCCATTGTTTCCATTCCTTCACGCAGTCTTCGCACTTCTTCTATCAGGACTGCATTTGCTTCTGGTCTCCCTCGACCAATTCCTCGACCAAATCCTCTCCTTGGCGGCATCTTTGCTGCAAACACCTGTCTCTTTTTTCTCTGATACCAAAAATTGACGCACGCAGCAGTAGCGCTGGACTTTTCACTTTTTCATGAAACCCACAAAGGAATAATTAAACCCAAAATATCTCTTTTAATTTTCTATCGGAACCAAATTCCTTTATAAAATTAAAAGAAACCCATTAACAATCTTATAAATATCGAACCCCTTTATATGAGCGCTTTAACGCTTTTCACAATGAAATCCATTGTTCTGATGTGATAATAATAATCACAATCGCAGCCCGATACAATATTACAACATATATATATATATATATATCGCTTACCAGTTCCTCTGAAGCGATCGATCGACGATTTATACCAGCCACATTTACATATGTTTATTGATTACCAAATATTCTGATCCGATCCGATCAGAAATCGAAAATTGCAACTGCACTACCTCCCTTACTCACTCTTCATAATTCTGATGCGATTCAAATCGGAATCGGAAATCGGCAGATTTAATATTGTTCGATTTACACAACGCGAGACCACTTTCGGACCCTATTCAATCCAACATTAAATTGCAATGTAATTCATCTCCACTTTAAAAGGTCTGCAAAGTCTTTTTAGACTATTTCTTTGTATAAAGGCTTTTCTAACTTACCAAATTTGACATCGCCCGATTTACAACCAATTACAGAATTCATACGATTTTCAATACAAACACAGATCAAAACCGCTTAAATCATTTACGCAGACATCAATATTCAAGTTCCATCATTTCTCATTCGATTTGGGCAGAATAAAATTGCGCTCATAATATACAGAAACAACAAACAAAACCTCGCTTTTCCTTAATTATTCCAGAATCAAATATTCAATACACACTGTCACACTCATCAAATCTGAAATCTCACTCCAAACTCAAATTCTCACACACACTAACTCTCGCTCGTAGCGATTTTCACATTACTTAATAATATCTAACAAACTCTCCTAATTTCCCTAAAGATCTTAACAAAATCTACTATTTTCTCACTCTTGGTTACACCTGTTTTTAACAAATCTTATCACTAATATCTTAAATAAAACAGTCACATTTATTTCATTAACAAACTATTTATGAAGTCTATCCTTCTCGGTAAAACCGAATTTGACCAAACAGTCAATGATTTTCACTGCGGTTAGCCACAACATGTGGACAATCCTCCACATTGCTGGCTAATTTCGATGCTCCTGCATCAACAACTCAAAAACACATTAATAAAATGATAGATTACTTTGAACTCCATGAGATAGATGAATCTGATATACAAATGAGGCTCCTTGCACAAACATTAACAGGGGAAGTCAAGAAATGGTTTAAAGGTCTTACTGTTGGTAGTATAGCTGATTTAGCTATTCTTTATTG